>JAVIAB010000046.1:50454576-50687076 GCA_032433765.1 Megaustenia siamemsis | reverse complement strand
AATATGAACACCTTAATACAATTTGAGAAAGGTAAAAATGAACACCTTTATACAATTCGAGAAAGAAATTTGTAATTTCTAGGACATGTGAAGAGACACAATACCCTACTAAAAGTCTATGATGAAGAACAAAGAGGTAGATGGCGTAGACCACGTCTGGGCTGATAACATCAAATGATGGACAAGCGAACCTATCGTGTACTTTCACGACAAGGAAAATAATAAAATGACGCTCCATGGTAGCCTACCTACAATGTGTCGACAGCACAAAAAGAAATGTTAAACATTCATTAGGCCACCTTTTATAGACAGAAAACGGACACTATCATCATGATACGTTGTAGATGTTTGTACGTTTCCTTCTCTAGCTACCCCTTCTTCTTACAAAGTCGTAACTTCCTTATGTTTATCTATCTATCTATCTGTCTGTCTGTCTGTCTGTCTGTCTGTCTGTCTGTCTGTCTGTCTGTCTGTCTGTCTGTCTGTCTGTCTGTCTGTCTGTCTGTCTGTCTGTCTGTCTGTCTGTCTGTCTGTCTGTCTGTCTGTCTGTCTGTCTGTCTGTCTGTCTGTCTGTCTGTCTGTCTGTCTGTCTGTCTGTCTGTCTGTCTGTCTGTCTGTCTGTCTGTCTGTCTGTCTGTCTGTCTGTCTGTCTGTCTGTCTGTCTGTCTGTCTGTCTGTCTGTCTGTCTGTCTGTCTGTCTGTCTGTCTGTCTGTCTGTCTGTCTGTCTGTCTGTCTGTCTGTCTGTCTGTCTGTCTGTCTGTCTGTCTGTCTGTCTGTCTGTCTGTCTGTCTGTCTGTCTGTCTGTCTGTCTGTCTGTCTGTCTGTCTGTCTGTCTGTCTGTCTGTCTGTCTGTCTGTCTGTCTGTCTGTCTGTCTGTCTGTCTGTCTGTCTGTCTGTCTGTCTGTCTGTCTATATATATATATATATATATATATATATATATATATATATATATATATATATATATCTATCTATCTACCTATCTATTTATTGACTTTTAGAGCCGTAGCCGGCCCATTGGACATAGACCCAGATACTCTTTCTCTTATGTAATTTTTCGTTATTCTAGCAGTTTTCAATCCCTGCAAAGATCTTTTATCAAATCTATGCATTTGTCTCTGCTCTGTGCAAGAAACTCTGTCTCATTGAGTGAGACTATTCCTGCTGCTCTTGCCTCTCTGATCAATGTTCTTCTCAGTGTCTCTCTGGGTCGGTCTCTTTTCCTCTTACCTGTTGTTTCCCACATGTGGGCTTATACTCCTTTACACCTTACTTTTTTTTGACCAAACTCAGGGTGAATGATATTCGATTAATTATAGACTCTTACACAGACAACCTAAATCACATTTAAGAAAGATCAATACATTTGAGTTGCGATGCTTGAGAAAAGTAACAAACAACACAAGAAGAGATAGAATACCAAATGAAACCATAAGAAAAATGGTAGGAACTAGACTCTGCCAATAATATATAGAACAACAATAACTTAAGTGGTTTGGCCACCTGGTCAGAATGAATCCTCACCAATCACCATCAAGGGCGTTCTTCTCAAGAATGCATGGGAAAAAACCAAGAGGAAGACCTAGAAGAAGATGGATAGATGCAGTGACAGAGACATGTAACAACACAGGAAAATCACTAATTCAAACAGTTCGAGCAGTTCAACAAACGACAAATAATATAAACCACGACACCTTTTAAAGGGAGCCGCGATAGCTCAGTGGTTAGTGAACTGGACTACCACGGACAAGGGGTAGGGTTCGATCCCAACCGACGGCTTCCGGGTTCACCCAGCCTTAAATGGGTACCGGATTTTTTTCTGGGAAAGTAAAGCAGCACGGGCGTAATATTGACCATATTACCCCAAAAATCATGTGCTGAAGGTCTGTAAAATATAGGGTCACTAACACCATATTTCCCTATACGCCACTTGGCGTGACGGGGGTACTTTACTTTTTTTTTTACGACACCTTTTAGGTATCAGTGAGAAAGAGAAAAGAAGAAGATGGATAGATGCAGTGACAGAGACATGTAACAACAAAGGAAAATCACTAATTCAGACAGTTCGAGCAGCTCAAGAACGATAAATGATATACACCACGACAACTTTTAGGTATCAGTGAAAAGAGAAAAGAAGAAGACACAGACAACACAGACATTGTCTGTTGAAGAAAGCCGGTGAGGGGAGGTATTTGAGATTGTGGGTGTGACGTATGTGACGATCCTTGGACGTGTGTCCAAGACAACCATGCGTCATTTATTCTTTCGACGTCAACTACGCCATCTTGTTTGACCATGATGCTGCAAATGTGTTTGGCTGCGACGTGTTCTCCTTTGATCTAAGGATGAGAACATTTGCGGTCAAATTTGAAAGATAAAAAGCTGGTTCACTTCTACAAAGTTGGACTTTCAGATACAGCAATTTGTGAACACGGTTGGAAGCGAAACACTCTGGGTGGCACACGAGCAATGTTGGAACACCAGATCAAAACAGTTGATGTACTTATAATAGATATTGAAAGTGGAGAGTGGTCATCAATTCCAGAGATGTGCAAATCTGACTAATTTAATGGCGTTAAACAGCTGATGGTTGAATATCACGTGACTGATGTTTCACTAGAGTATTTGTTACCAAGACTTAAAGCATTGAGCAGGGCTGATTTCAACGATATTATGTACATACAATCCTACGTGTTGTATCAAAATCGAAGGGTTTCCAATCATTAGAACTATGTGTTATGAAGTTCATTATATGCTCTGATAACTTCATTATGTTTATTTGCTTTTTTAACATTTGTTACTATTACTTATTTTTTGTCAGTAAATAATTCTTTAACTCTTGTTAGAAATAGTAGCACTAGTAGTTTTAACGTTTAGTTTCTGTTCATTTATTTGCATTTGCTTTTACAAGTTTTCTTCTAAAATGAAAGAAGCGTTTATTAAACAGTTATTTTGAGAGCCATTAAAAAAATACTAGATGGTAAAACAACTCAGAAACATGTATTTAATTATACAAAATTACCTGCAATAATATATTCATTAGACCACCTTAATTTTACAGCTATGAATAGATTTTTCTTTAACATAAAAGAAAGAGATTTAGTTAGAAACATTGATGGTTATCGACATCATCAAGTACCATGCCTGCTGGCGTAGGTGATCATGCCTCTCCACAACTTTCGATCTCGACAGTTATTTATCATTCGCGTTGTTGATCTTCTGCCAAGCCATTCTCTTAAACTGTCTGGTATTTGTTCTCTTTGCTTCCCTCTATCTCTCTTCGTCCCTCGTAACTCTTGGCATAAACATCAACTCATTTTCATTCAAGAGTGAAATGTGTGAAAATGAGTTGATTGTTATACCAAACTATGGTTATACCAAACTATGGTTATACCAAACTATGGTTATATGAAACTATGGTTATACCAAACTATGGTTATATTTCAAATTATTATTTTTTTTTTATTTATTTTTTTTTTTCAATTGGTGTGCTAAATAATTTAAATCCTCAATGACTCATTTGATTTTCTTTTCTTTAAGAAAAGCATATTTTTTTCCCTTTCTGCTGGGAGTAAGTAAATGCAGAACATAAAAATTATCTTTTGGTACATCAAATAAGTTAATAAAAAAGAAAGTCCCCATTAATATGATGTCCCAGCTTAATCAGGGATATCTATTATTCAAGGGGAAACAAGAATAAATTGAACATATAACTATATCATCTCTTCCAATTCCAAAATAAAACAGAAAAAACGTTACCTGCAGCAGAAGGGAATTCCCCGCTTCTGCTATTTTTCCAGAAATCAAATCCTGTTTATCTCATGCCACAGTAAGAGCATGCCTCTATGAATGATTTATCATTCTGAGAATTATAACCAGATGGTTACATCAAATAAAGCCATAATTATTATTGGAAAGTATTTACTTGAAATAGCACGTCATTGCTGTTATTGTCATTTGTGTGGTTTCAACCTTCAAAATAAACAAGCCATTTTGTTGCCAAGGATAACGTGAAGTGGTTCACTAAATGGTTGTATTGATAATGAGATTCTCATGATAAACAAGGCAGAACTTAGATAAATAGTTGAAGATGACGTCATGGGACGCACCAAGATGGAAGTTCGTCCGAGTTCTAGCCGTGGTGTATACAACGCTGATCTTGAACATCGCGCTGTCTGTTGTCACAGCGAGTTGGCGGATTGTTAGAATTGTAACCACGGGTTTGAAATAATTGTTTGTGCACATTTCGTTAACCACCGTTGTAGATCAAGTCTTTATACTGCTGGCTTTGTTTGCGACATTGGAAGCTAATGACCTAACTGCCTAACTTGTGTAGATGGTTGGTTCGGGGCAAATTGTGCGTTGCAGTGTCACTGCTAAAATCACTCAGTTTGTGACAGGGCTACAGGGACATGCACAAACGGTGACAGTTGTCGGCGAGAGCGTTTCGGACCCCAGTGTCAGTACTTTGATCTAGTTTGCAAATACGCCTAGGGATCTGGACCTACAGATCCGGACAGTTTCATGGTCTAATCAACATGTTACGGATTGAAGGGGCGATAGTTGCAAATATCTGCTCCATCTACATTGGCGGGGGTCGGAATGTGGCTCTCAAACAGAACGCAAACCAGACCGACACATTTAATGCTTGATATACAGTGAACGGGTGTGGACCAGAGGCCGCAGTTAATGGCAAAACAAAGACCAATCTTTATGACAATGACTGCACACACACACAATTGAGAAGTGGAACCAATTCTGTTTACTGGTATCTGAACTTTGACACGTCCCAGAAGACTCACACCATTCGAATTTATCATCGAGCTAGCACTATGATTCGGGTAAAGAATGACACTCCAAAGGCTTTCTCTGACAGTGGCGGTGTAGTGTTCCAGTATAATGATATACCATACCCAAATATTTCTGTGAACACTATTGTAGTCACCATACAAGCGACAATGGCACACAGTAAGTTTGAGTTCTCACCGATCTTTTCGCAGGACGAGAGTGCACTGACAGTGTGTGAGGTGCAAACATTTACAGACACCTATTGTCTGGACGGGCATTCTTGGTCGTTTTGTACAGTGTGTGGTGGGAGTAGCAAAGGCTGCACCGTCATCATCGGTACGTGTCACTTCAACTGTTCACATGGGATTTATGGACACGACTGCTCCGGGTCTTGTCTTAGTGTCAGTTCTTTATGTGAGGAAAATCCAGAAAATGCCAACATTGCAAACATCCTGGCTATACCTGTGATGACACTTGTCCTGATGGTAATTTTGGGCTACAGTGCGAACAGACGTGTTCTGATGGCTGTGACATCATATGTGACACAGAAAGAGCAGACTGTACGCGCAAGGAAGCGTACTACGGGCCAGACTGCACTCTCAAATGTCCTGACCACTGTTTCAACGACACCTGTGGACAGTCAACCGGGGTCTGTTCATGCAAGGGAACGTTCTACGGGTCAGACTGCACTCTCAAATCTCCGTACAACTGTTTGGACGATATCTGTTAACAGTTCGTGGGGGCCGGCGTCTCGTATGTCGATGATTCCCACGTTAAGAAGAGTCTGCCGACTACAACAAACCCCACCATATGGATACCTTAATGTGTACTGGATATTTTCTTTCTGTGCTGGACATGGTTCATTTCTTGGTGTGTTTCATTGCTAGCCAAGGCTCATATCTTGGCTTGTGTGTGTGTGTGTGTGCTGGCCATGGCTCATATCTTGGTGTGTGTCATGTTAGTCATATCTCACATCTTGGAGTGTCCGTGTTAATCATGTCTCATATCTTTAAGTGTGTATGTGTTTAGTCATATCTCATATCTTAGTGTGTATCTGTGTTAGTCATATGTCATATCTTTGTGTTTGGGCTAGTGATATCTCATATCTCTGTGTGTATGTTTATGTTAGTCATATCTCATATCTTTGTGTGTGCATGTCTGTGTATGTCACATCTCATATCATTGTGTGTGCCTATCCATGTTGGTCATATCTCATATCTTTGTGTGCATGTCCATGTTAGACATGTGTAATTTCTTTGTGGGTTCATGTCTATGTCAGTCATATCTCATATCTTTATGTGTATGTTTATGTTAGTCATGTGTCATATATCTTGATGTATGTCAGTGTTAGTCATGCCTCGTATCGCTATGTGCATGTATGTGTTTGTCACATCTCATATCTTTGTGTGTGCATGTCTGTGTTAGTCACCTCTAGTGACTCGGGCAGATGGTGCTCGTAAACCTGGGAGGGCCGACCATCTAAGGGCAGAATCCCCCTACAGAAAAGATCACCTGCTGCCTTGCAGGAAGATTGGGGACAATCAAAGGCTAGGGAAAGCAAACCTGAAAAAAATGCTGGCTGAAATCGGATGCACTGGGCCACTGGCGCAGAACACAGTGCAACGTTTTTAACGGGTGTTCAATCAGAGTGGATCTGGCAGACTGTAATTGTGATGTTCTGTTTGTAACACACCTAACCTGACAGCTGAGTTCATGTGAGGAGCTTGAATTCTACTCTGATTGGGTCCTGATCGCAGAGAGAGAGAGAGAGAGATAAATAGTTTGCACACCAAAACTAGATATATGAGATCTATAAATATAAATATGATAGCTCTGCAGTTAAGAAACTATATTAAATACCATATTCGCAGCAAGGATTACGGATATTGTCTTATATATCAGCATAGGTCTGCCCCTTGGTCTCTTTCCGTCCTTAAGTAGCCGACATAGACAAGATCATACAAAGGGAAATAATCTATTGTATTTTCATTGTTTAAAATAAAACAACAACAGTTATTGCGTTAATTTCTGACATTCATAGAAGTAAATGAGTTTAACGGGGAATCTATGCAATTAATTATATAACATAGATAATATTTGTGTAAAGTAATGCGTTGTATATTAGTTTTGTTGTATTCGCTTACCAAGTTGGGCGCTTGTTTGCGTTTGAACAAAGCCCAACGGCCAAGATCTGAATTTGCAGAATTTCGTTCATTCTCAACGGCGGCCGTTATAGTTTAGCTTTTGCTGCTCAATGCCTGTAGTATAAGTTCGGACCACCATCTTATCGTGCTTTCTCCCAGCATCGCAGACTAAACGGACGCTGCCTAATTGAACCAAATTAGTAAATAACCTTGATAATAGCGAATAACAGCCACTGCTGTTGCTGCTGAGGTAACGTCAAATGACATAGGTCTCTTGAGAAATGTTTGCCAAGTCCAAGGCTGATGTTCTTGCACATAATAATCTACATTGACTCGGTAGTAACGTTGCTACTACCGCTGATCGCCATTACTGTCATGCTCTTCACGACCGTTATGTCCATCATACACAAGTCCCGGTGGAAGAAGCTCAGTGGTCTACCGATGCTGGAAGTTTCCGAGCTGAAACCGATCAACGATCCTAGGTGGAGCTCAGTGCGAGCTAGCGCCCAGGTTCGTGTGGCTAGGATGCTGTTTGCCTTGTCTCTGTCTTACATCATCATGAACGCACCCAGCCACGTGGCCAGACTGTACTATCAGAAGCGGAGTCAAGATTCAGGGGACATGAAAATGACATTTTCTGAAAGTCTTATCCGGCTGATCTTCCTGCACGTCGGCCACGCCCAACATGCCTGCAAGTTTTGGATCTTCGTGGTCCTCAGGAGAAACTTTACCAAGAACCTCAGACAAACTTTAGTGGACGTTATCAAGTGTATATGTTAGTCGTAGCTCATATCTTGGTGGGTGTATGTGCTGGCCATGGCTGATATCTTGGTGGGTGTATGTGCTGGCCATGGCTCATATCTTGGTGGGTGTCTGGGCTGGTCATGGCTCATATCTTGGTGTGTGTCTGGGCTGGTCATGGTTTATATCTTGGTGTGTATCTGTGTGCTGGCCATGGTTCATATCTTAGCTTGTGTGTGTGTGTGTGCTGGCCATGGCTCATATCTTGGTCTGTGTCACGTTAGTCATATTTCATATCTTGATGTGTTTCTGTGCTAGTCATCGTTCATGTCTTGGCGTGTTTCCGTGAAGCCATGGCTCATATCTTAATGTGTTTATGTGCTAGCCGTGGCTCATATCATAGCTTGTGTGTTTGTGCTAGCCATGGCTCATATCTTGGTCTGTGTCATGTTAGTCATATCTCATATCTTAGTGTGTTTCCGTGTTAACATGTAACATATCTTTGTGTATGTTTGTGTTTAGTCATATCTCATATCTTAGAGTGTATCTGTCTTAGTCATGTATCATATCTTTGTGCGTGCATGTCTTTGTTAGTCATATCTCATATCTTCGTGAGCATGTCTATGTTAGTCACATCTCATACCTTTGTGTGTGCTTGTCTATGTTAGTCATATCTCATATATTTGTGTGTATGTCCATGTTAGTCACATCTCATCTTCGTGTGTGTCTGTCTATGTTAGTCATGTCTCATAACTTTGTGTGTTTGTGTTTAGTCATATCCCATATATTTGTGTGTGCATGTCTATGTTAGTCACATCTCCTTTCTATATCTGTGTTTGTGCATGACTGTGCTTAGTCATATCTCATATCTTAGTGTGTGTATCTGTGTTAGTCATATCTCATATTTTAGAGTGTGTCTGTGCAAGTCATGTCTTAGTGTGTGTGTGTGTGTGTGTTAGTCATATCTCATATTTTGGTGTGTGTCAGTGTTAGTCACATCTCATATCTTTGTGTGTGCATGTCTGTGCTAGTCACCTCTAGTGGCTCGGGCAGATGGTGCTCGTAAACCTGGGAGGGCAGACCACCTAATGGCCAAGTATTCCACAATCACTTTTACAATAGCCAAGTAGTCCACGACCACTTTTACAATAGCCAAGTAGTCCACAATCACTTTTACAATAGCCAAGTAGTCCACAATCACTTTTACAATAGCCAAGTAGTCCACAATCACTTTTACAATAGCCAAGTAGTCCACAATCACTTTTACAATAGCCAAGTAGTCCACGACCACTTTTACAATAGCCAAGTAGTCCACAATCACTTTTACAATAGCCAAGTAGTCCACGACCACTTTTTTAATTAAAAAAGTAGCTCGCCATCCTCATCCATAAGAAGCCAGTAGCCCGCGATCCACATTTATAATTGTCATATAGCCCATAAACCTTCTATTGGTTTGTTAAATTAGGATCATCATCACAACACTCTGGACACACCCATAGGTGCTCAGGTATTCTCATCAAAATGTTCGTCAACACAAAGCGATTACCTGTGCCAGTTTGGCATTAGTTGACAGACGCTCTCATTCGTTGAGAATATCGCTCTCTTCTATCAATGCCGGTATTCCAGTTCACACAGTCTAGGTAGCCATGTATTTGAACTTCTATCAACGCCGGTATTCCAGTTCACACAGTCTAGGTAGCCATGTATTTGAACTTCTATCAAAGCCGGTATTCCAGTTCACACAGTCTAGGTAGCCATGTATTTGAACTTCTATCAACGCCGGTATTCCAGTTCACACAGTCTAGGTAGCCATGTATTTGAACTTCTATCAAAGCCGGTATTCCAGTTCACACAGTCTAGGTAGCCATGTATTTGAACTTCTATCAACGCCGGTATTCCAGTTCACACAGTCTAGGTAGCCATGTATTTGAACTTCTATCAACGCCGGTATTCCAGTTCACACAGTCTAGGTAGCCATGTATTTGAACTTCTATCAACGCCGGTATTCCAGTTCACACAGTCTAGGTAGTCATGTATTTGAACTTCTATCAAAGTTCTTTGTCTGACACTTCTCTTGCAGATTGTTTGCCCGATCCATTAGCGATCCAGCAGTAACTTTCGATCTCTACAGTTTATCATTTCTGTTGTTGACCTACTGCCAAGCTGTTCTCTTAAGCTGTCTGATATTTTTTCTCTTTGCTTCCTTCTTTCTCTTCGTTCCTCAATTTTCCTCGTTGTTACAATATATTTCAGCTGTTCCCTTCTAAATACATGGCCAAAAAATTATACTTGTTTCTTCCTAATATTGGAAATTAGCTCTCTTTGCTTTGCCCCCTTTCTGATTTCACAAAGTATTCAATACTCTTCTTTGCTGCCCATGGTATTTGTAACAGTCTTCTGTATAACCACATTTCTACACCCTCCAGTAATTTTCTTGTCTACTGTCCCATTGTCCATGATTCGCTTCTATACTAAGAGATTGGCACTATATAAAATTTAAGAACTTTGTTTCTTGTATCTATTGTTAAAAATTGATTGCACAGTATCTTTCTCAGTTTTTTGAAAAGCTGAATTTGTCTGAGTCATTCTGTATTATTCCAGGCATGCCCCTATGGATCTTTAACATAATCGCACAATACATATTAAGTATATCTGGTGACACAAGAGGCAGACATGTAATAGAGTCATTTAGCACAAACATAAGAATGAGTACAGCCTTGAATCTTTAACCAGTGAAAACCTTCGTCACTGCCACTGTTTCCATCGACAAACTACTGGTCGTTATTGTGCAACCGGCGCTATCCCCGCGACTAGTTCTCCCTTTGGATCGGGCAGTGACGTCATACCACAGAGTCATCTAAGTAGACTAGTACGCCCATATCTCTGCAGATTTCAAACATAAACAATCACTTCTGCGTTAACTGCAAATGGATTCTCTTCTCTACATCCTCTGTCTAATGCCCTAATGGCAGAGAAGACTATTCTCAGTTCTGGAGCAACATGTATCCATTGTGTCCCAGAAATTACATTAGATAGCTCGCAGATCGATTTGACAATATCCTCAGCTCGGTCTATCCTTGATTTACCTCAGGTTATCATTTCTCTAGCTTCTGTTTTTTTTTTCTCATGTCGTGGATATTCCTGAACGGTGCTTATGTTTAGGTATGCGTGTGTTCTTATTGTGTTGATTCTGTTCTACAAAGTGGGGAAATCTATAAGGAAACTTACTGCCATACAAGAAGTGTCTCCCGGGCAACCCAAATTAATGCGCATAGATTGAGCTTGCGTTCTTTCTAGTTTATCTACATGAGTCTCACTAATAGTCAGGATGACCATGGTGTATTCAATGGATGAGTGGACTAGCCCCTGATACAGAAGTACAAATACATGTTGTTCGATACCAGACGCTGCCATGACTCTCATCACCGACAGTCCCATGCTAGCTGTAGAAACCACAGGGTCTTTTTTTTCTTTGAAGGACAAGCTGCAACTAAAATTCCACACCCAAATACGTCATCATGTTAGTTCTAATCACCTCCTCACCACATACAACTGGCAGGCCTGTGTGAACGATATGAATGTTCAGAAAGAACAATGTCACTGTTGTTTTATTTGGGATAACGTGTGCTTTTATAACAGCGGCCTCTCAACAGAAGCAAGAGAAGAAGGTATTTTCGACCCATTATGGTTTGGGTCATAGCTACGTGCAAATCAACTCTTAGAACGTGTACATGTTCAGCGATGCAAACCAATGCTTTCATATTTGTACACTGCAGATGTTAAGAGCAATGTTACATTAAGTTAAGTACATGTATAACTAGTTACGCAATATAACGTTAAGTGTACGAAATATATAGAGTTAGTGGTGTCTATGATACTATTTTTCTCTGATTATCGCCACGTGTATAGTCAAGCGGCCCGTATTGTGTCAGGCCCCAGTGCTCTTCTATGTTTTTTTTTTAATTTCCGAATCAGTGAACCAGGATCCTCTTGTTGTATCCAGCTGTGTCGTCGACAAGAGCGTTATGCACAGATTGAACATATGTTCGGGTTATCATTTTACTTCACATCACAAATATAAAGTTCTCGTCCGGTTTAGTGGAAGGTTTATCTTCACTTCTGACTTCTTTAACATAAGTGAAGTATCTGCACCTTGAAGTCAAGTAAGAATGTTCATTATTATGTTGTATCTACATAGTTCCACATGTGTTGAGTATCTTTAAGTAGAAACAATACATATAGAAATCTATCTAAAATATATCTCTCCAAAATATGTATATTGATTTTTCTCCAAAATATTGCATTTTTACTAATATCTCTCCAAATATGTATACTATATATATTGCTCCAACATATATATATATATATATATATATATATATATATATATATATATATATATATATATATATCAGTGGCGTATTCTCTATGATACCGCAGCTACCGCCGGTAGCCTGAACATATTAACGAAATACAAAAGGAAATGATAATTTATATTTTTTTAAATAATTATATTACAAATTTTCGAATATTCTATTACACATTTCGTAGGCCAATATGATTTATTTGCTTTGATTTGCATTTATTAAAGCAAGGTTTTCCTCTGGCACTATAACGTTTGTGAATGAAACCAAAACTACTATACATTGAAACCTCTAAAAGCCAGCGGTACATTTTTCCTCTATCCGGACATTGTAATAACGACCTTGACATTCAAAAATGGGAGTCAAAATATATAGCGAGTGTTGCCGCAAGAGAAATGCTGTTTCATTGGTTATTGTTAGCTCTAGCCAATCAGAATCGTCACAAAGTGAAAGTGAAACTATGTCTATTTATCGGAACTTCCTTAGCTATTTATAACTACGTTATGCGCATCAGCATCTGTAGAAAGAACGTTTTCTGCTCTCAAGAAAATCAAATCTTATTGTCACTCAACTCAGACACAAGAACGCTTATCTGGTTTGACATTAATGTCCATTGGGAAATCATTCCATCAGAAACTTAGAAACCAACCCAACAGTACTTTCAATGACAAAGTCATCAAGACCTTTTCGTCCCAAACAAGACAGATATAATTAACATAAATAAGTAATTTAAAATGTAGTGATGTCATTAGAAAATATTACTTTATGTTAGCCTACTGAATATAATGTATGTTTTTATTTATTATGTCAGAGGTATCCCAGACCCCAACACCAATATACGCCACTGATATATATATTATATATATTGCTCCAAAATATGTATATTATTATATCACTCCAAAATATGTATTCTGTTGTATCTCTCCAAAATATGTATACTGTTATGTCTCCACGTTATGTAAACTATTATATCTCTCAAAATTCTGTATACTATTACATGTATATCGCTCCAAATTATTTATACTGGTATATATCTCCAAATTATGTATACTATTATATCTCTCCAAATTATGTATACTATTATATCACTCCAAATTATGTATACTATTATATCACTCCAAATTAATTATACTGTTATATCACTCCAAATTATGTATACTATTATATCACTCCAAATTATGCATAATATTATATCACTCCAAATTATGTATACTGTTATATCACTCCAAATTATTTATACTGTTATATCTCTCCAAATTATTTATACTGTTATATCTCTCCAAATTATTTATACTGTTATATCTCTCCAAATTATTTATACTGTCATATCACTCCAAATTATTTATACTGTTATATCACTCCAAATTATTTATACTGTTATATCTCTCAAAATTCTGTATACTATTATATCGCTCCAAATTATTTATACTGGTATATATCTATAAATTATTTATACTGTTATATCACTCCAAATTATTTATACTGTTATATCACTCCAAATTATTTATATTGTTATATCACTCCAAATTATTTATACTGTTATATCACTCCAAATTATTTATACTGTTATATCACTCCAAATTATTTATACTGTTATATCACTCCAAATTATTTATACTGTTATATCACTCCAAATTATTTATACTGTTATATCACTCCAAAATATAAAAAATATACACTGATATCTTTCCTTGAGGCGAAGGCGCGCCTCCCACCACCAGAGCTGGAAGTTGTCAGCGACCCACAGCTGATGGCTTGCGCCGCGATCGGAGAAGCAGAACCATCCAGACCCTGCTCCACCTCTCCGTGGTGCCTCTAGTAACAGACTAACCTGTATAGTCTGGCCAAGTGAGTAGGGATCGAAGAGGGAAGACAACCCGGTACTCAAAAATGTCGTGCTGAAGTCGGATGTGATGGGCCGAAATTCGCAAATATCACTGTTATACTGCAAACCACAACACAAACGCAGACACACCCACTCAACGCCTTTTTAAGGGCGGATGACGAAGAGGAATTCTATAGTCTACGTATACTCTAGAATACTTTAGTCATCGGGCGAACGCAAGCAAGCAAGCAAGCATATCTTTCCAAAATGTGTATACTAGTTTTACAGATGGTGTTCTCATGGTGATTATAGGTGGTGTTTTCGTCATCATCATCATGTGCCATACCGGTTGGCGTAGGTGGTCATGTCCCTCCACAATCTTCTATCTACAGTGCATTGTATAAGTTCTGTTGTTGACTGTTTTCCATGCCATGACACCAAGCTATCCAGTATTTTCTCCCTTTGTCGTCCGCGATCTCTCTTTCCTTTTATTTTGCCAGTTGTAACCAAGTATTCCAACTTTCCTCTTCTCATGATGTGCCCGATAAATGTTCATTGCTTCTTTCTGATGTTTTTAAGAGCTCCCTTTTTATGTTGGCCTCTTTGAGAACTTCCTCATTGGTCATTTTATCTGTCCAGGGAACTTTCAACATTCTTCTGAGAAATCCCATCACTGTGGCCTCTAATCGTCTTTTCATTTGTTTGTCTACTGTCCATGATTCGCTTCCATAGGTCAGAATTGGTTCTATATAGCACCGATGAACTCTCTTTCTCATTTTTATTTTGTTTCTGCACCATACAGGAATATTGAGAAGATATAACATTTTGCTTTCTTAGTTTCATTCCTGCTGTTATTTGTTTTGTTGTTTGTATATTTTTCATGACATTAAAATTACTTGTTGCCATTCCTATTCTTTTGTTTATTTCAGTTTTACATTTTCCATCACCATTTATAGTATGTCCCAGGTAGTTGTAGCTCTGAACTGTCTCCAGATTTATTCCTTCAACTTTGATATTTATTTGTAGGTCTTGCGAATTTTCTTATTTTATGATCATAGTTTTAGTCTTTTTGATATTCATTTCTAGTCCATATTTTTTGCTTGTTATGTTTATTACATTAAGTAATTGTTGTAGACCTTTAAGAATTTCTGCTAGTAGTACAGTATCATCAGCATATCTTATGTTATTGATTATCTGTCAATTAATGTTTAGGCCTGGCATCTCTATGATGTTTTTAAAGATTTGCTCAGTGTATAGATTGAACAAGCTTGGTGATAGGATGCATCCCTGTTTTACTCCTATTTGTATATCAATGGGTGTAGAGTTCTCCTTGTCATATCTTATTATTACTGTTTGCTCCCAGTACAAATTACATATTAGTCGTATGTCTGTATCGTCCAGATTTGCACAGAGTAGTTTAAGTCCTGGTACTCAGTTATTATATTCTATATCATATCAGGTAATTGACCCGACCTATACGACAGGAAGTGATATGAGGGCGTCGCCGATATATGACCAATTTGGAAAAGGTGCCTCGGTTGTCAAATGTTTGGAAACAGTTGTTGTAGTTATAGCTGTAGATGTTGTAGTTGTAGCTGTAAGTGTAGTTATAGTTGTAGCTGTTATCGTAGTTGTAGCTGTAGTTGTAGTTATAGCTGTAGCTGTTGTCGTAGTTGTAGTTGAAGTTGTAGCTGTAGATGTAATTGTAATTGTAGTTGCAGCTATATGTGTAGCTGTAGTTGTAGTTGTAGCCGCAGATGTAGTTGTAGTTTTAGCTGTAGCTGTAGCTGTAGTTGTAGATGTAGATGTAGTTGTAGCTATAGCTGTAGATATTGTTGTAGTTGTAGTTGTAGATATTGTTGTAGTTGTAGTTGTAGTTGTAGTTGTAGTTGTAGCTGTAGCTGTAGTTGTAGTTGTAGTTGTAGCTGTAGCTGTAGCTGTAGTTGTAGTTGTAGCTGTATCTGTAGTTGTAGTTGTAGATGTAGATGTAGATATAGTTATAGTTGTAGCTGTAGCTGTAGTTGTAGATGCAGATATAGTTGTAGTTGTAGCTGTAGCTGTAGTTGTAGTTGTAGCTGTAGTTGTAGTTGTAGATGTAACTGTAGTTGTAGTTGTAGCTGTAGTTGTCGTTGTAGTTGTAGCTGTAGGTGCAGTTGTAGTTTTACCTGTAGATATAGTTGTAGTTGTAGTTATAGATGTAAATGTAGTTATAGTTGTAGTTGTAGTTCTGTTGTTGTTGTTGTAGTTGTAGCTGTAGATATAGTTGTAGTTGTAGTTTATATGTAACTGTAGTTATAGTTGTAGTTGTAGTTTTAGTTGTAGCTGTAGATATAGTTGTAGTTGTAGCTGTAACTGTAGTTGTAGTTGTAGTTGTAGCTGTAGTTGTAGATATATTTGTAGCTGTAGCTGTAGATATAATTGTAGTTGTAGCTGTAGCTGTAGTTGTAGTTGTAGTTGTAGATGTAGTTGTAGTTTTAGTTGTAGCTGTAGATATAGTTGTAGTTGTAGTTGTAGTTGTAGCTGTAGTTGTAGTTGTAGTTGTAGCTGTAGCTGTAGATATAATTGTAGCTGTAGCTGTAGATATAGTTGTAGTTGTAGCTGTAGATATAGTTATAGTTGCAGCTGTGGATGTAATTGTAGTTTTAGTTGTAGCTGTAGATATAGTTGTAGTTGTAGCTGTAGATATAGTTATAGCTGTAGCTGTAGTTGTAGTTTTAGTTGTAGCTGTAAATATAGCTGTAGTTGTAGCTGTAACTGTAGATATAATTGTAGCTGTAACTGTAGTTGTAGTTGTAGCTGTAGATATAGTTGTTGTTGTAGCTGTAGCTGTAATTCTAGTTGTAGCTGTAGATATAGTTGTAGTTGTAGTTGTAGCTGTAGATACAGTTTTAGTTGTAGCTGTAAATATAGTTGTAGTTGTAGATATATTTGTAGTTGCTGCAATAGGTGTAGCTGTAGCTGTAGTTGTAGTTGTACCTGCAGTTGTTGTTGTAAATATATATGTAGATGTAGTTGTTGTTGCAGCTGCAGTTGTTGTTGCAGCTGCAGTTGTAGTTGTAAACATATATGTAGATGTAGATGTAGCTGTATTTGTAATAATTTTACCTATTGTTGTGGCTGTCGCTGTAGTTGTTGTTTCAGTTGCAGTTGTAGCAGTTCTAGTTGTAGTTGTAGGAGTAATTGTAGCTGTAGTTGCAGCCGTGGTTGTTGAAGTTGTAGCTGTAACTGTAATTGTAATTGTAGTTGTAGATGTAGTTGTAGTTGTAGTTGTCGCTATAGTTGTAGTTGTCGCTGTATTTGTAGTTGAATTTGTAGTAGTTGTTGTAGTTAAAGTAGTAGTTGTAGTTGCAGTTGTAGCAGTAGTTGTAGTTGTAGCTGTAGTTGTAGTTGAATGTGTAGAAGTAGTTGTAGTTGAAGTAGTAGTTGTAGTTGCAGTTGTAGCAGTAGTTGTAGCTGTAGTTGTAGTTGTAGCTGTAGTAGTAGTTGTAGTTGTTGTTGTAGTTGTAGCAGTAGTTGTAGTTGTAGTTGTAATAGTTGTTGTAGTTGCAGTTGTAGCTGGAGCTATAGTTGTAGTTGTAGCAGTTGTAGTTGTATTTGTTACTGTAGTTGTAGATGTAGTTGTAGCTGCATTTGTAGTTGTAGTTGTAGCTGGAGCTATAGTTTTAATTGTAGTTGGATCAGTTGTATTTGTAGTTGTAGTAGTTGTTGTAGTTGCAGTTGTAGCTGGAGCTATAGTTTTAGTTGTAGTGGTAGCTGTAGATATATTTGTAGTTGTAGCAGTTGTTGTTGTAGTTGTAGTAGTAGTTGTAGTTTCAGTTCTAGCTGGAGCTACAGTTGTAGTTGTAGCAGTTGTAGTTATAGTTGTAGCTGTAGTTGTAGTTGTAGCTGTAGTTATAGTTGTATTTGAAACTGTAGTTGTAGTTGTAGCTGGAGCTATAATTGTAGTTGTAGTTGTAGGAGTAGCTGTAGCTGTAGTTGCAGCTGTGGTTGTTGTTGTTGTAGATGTAGCTGTGGCTGTTGCTGTAGTTGCAGCTATGGTTGTGGTTGTAGGAGTAGCTGTAGTTGTAGTTGTAGTTGTAGGAGTAGCTGAAGTTGCAGCTGTGGTTGTTGTAGCTGTAGCTGTAGCTGTGGCTGTTGCAGTAGTTATAGTGGTAGTTTTAAGATGCAGATTAAGTTGTGGTAGTAGTTTTTGTTGTAGGTATAGCTGTAGTTGTCGTTGTAGTTAGCCCTCGGTATCACATCTCTCTCTCTCTCTCTCTCTCTCTCTCTCTCTCTCTGCGATGAGGACTCATTCAGGATAGGATCACAGACTCTCACATGAAGTCAGCTGCCAGGTTAAGTGTGTTGATCGCCCCCACAAACAGAACATCACAATTAGAGTCTGCCAGATCCAATCTGACTGAACACCCGTTGAAACGTTGCACTGTGTTCTGCGCCAGTGGCCCAGTGCATCCGATTTCAGCCAGCATTTTATTGAGGTTTGCATTCCTTAGCTTTTGATTGTCCCCAATCTTCCTGCAAGGCAGCAGATGATCTTTTCTGTAGGGGGATTCTGCCCTTATATGGTCGGCCCTCCCAGGTTTACGAGCACCATCTACCCGAGTCACTAGAGGTGACTAACACAGACATGCTCACACAAAGATAGAAGATGTGACCAACACAGACATGCACACAGCGATACGAGGCATGACTAGCACTGACACACATCAAGATATATGACAAATGACTACATAAACATGCACACAAAGATATAACACATGCCTAACATAGACATGCACACAAAGATGTGAGATATGACCAACATAGACATGCACACACAAAGATATCAGATGTGACTAACATAGCCATGTACACACAAGGATATGAGATGTGACTAACATAGCCATGCACACACAAGGATATGAGATGTGACATACACAGACATGCACACACAAAGATATGAGATGTGACTAACATAGACATGCGCACACAAAGATATGAGATGTGACTAACATAGCCATGCACACACAAGGATATGAGATGTGACATACACAGACATGCACACACAAAGATATGAGATGTGACTAACATAGCCATGCACACACAAGGATATGAGATGTGACATAAACAGACATGCACACACAAAGATATGAGATATGACTAACATAGACATGCACACACAAAGATATGAGATGTGACTAACATAGCCATGCACACACAAAGATATGAGATGTGACTAACATAGCCATGCACACACAAGGATATGAGATATGACATACACAGACATGCACACACAAAGATGTGAGATATGACCAACATAGACATGCACACACAAAGATATGAGATGTGACTAACATAGCCATGCACACACTATGATGTGAGAAATGACATACATCATCGACATACGAGCCGCAGCCCCGATTAACTGTTCACAGGTTCCGTTCAAACAGTTGTTCGGAGATTTGAGAGTGCAGTCTGACCCGTAGAACGTTCCCTTGCATGTACAGTTCCCGGTTGACTGTACACAGGTGTCATTGAAACAGTTGTCCGGACATTTGAGAGTGCAGTCTGACCCGTAGTACGTTTCCTTGCACGTACAGTCTGTACTTTCCGGGTCACATATGATGTCACAGCCATCAGAACACGTCTGTTTGCACTGTAGCCCAAAATTACCATCGGGGCAAGTGTCATCAAATTAATTAAAATGCATAATTGCTCAACCGTCCGTGTCAGTGGAATCATCAAAATTAACATTTCGTCTCATTGAACTATCCAAATAATGTTAGGCGCTTCAGTCCCCATCATAGCAGCTACAGCACACACCAAAAGACATAAGGCGTAGCCGCACTGAAAGAGAACGCAACCGAACTGTCCTTTGTCTTACGATATCATCATTCATCGTAGGCAATCGGAAAATCGAAACACAACGAAAAACTCAGCTCATGGTGTGCACAGAGCACTAAACTCAGTAGCTCCGGAAGTAAGCCTAACTTGGAATATGAGGAAACTTTAAGAAGGAAAATATCTCAGACAGCCCCGACGGTTCCTACCGCTTATCCACCATATTGACCGGAAATAGCAGTATTACATTATCAAAGTCTACATACGACATCCACCGATTTGTTTTCTTCACCACATTATGCCAAATGTGATGACGATAAAGAACAGAACAACTAACAAACTCCCAAGAGGGCAATCTCTAGACAAGACCAGGCATTTTCTTTTCCATATTCTTTTTTAACTTACCATTTTGATACATGTTAACTTCTCCTTTTGTCTTGAGCTAACCTGTTTAGGTCCACTTATGTCTTCTGACGAGATTGTATCAAAATAAGCGCTTCTTTCATTGTATGGAAAAATTAGTTGAAGTTCTTCATTGAACTTGTGCTATCCTTGATTTGTTACACACGTTGGGAATTGTTAGTTTTCTTGGCAACCAGCAAAAGTGACTGAAGAAAGGAGGCTGTTTACTCCTTCCGTACGTTTCGCCTCATCGTGCGTCACTCTCAATTTGATCAGTGCCCTTAAACCGTATCCTTTTTACATTTCGTGTTTCATCTTGGTATTAGTGAAAGCTAATACCTTGTTCAATTATCTAAAATTCATATATAATATGTTGTAGTTAGATAAATATGAAAATGTATTCTTTAAACCATGAAACATCATGTCTCTGAAATCTCGTCTGTTGTTTTGATAAAAAGCTTCAGAACGGAAAGAGCTAATGTTGAACACGACTCATGACGTAACAAGCGATAGTTAACACAATGTAACGCTACAAATTTCGTTTGCTGTGATACCGAGGCCTTCCATAACCAATAATAATAATAATAATAATAATAATAATAACGCTACAAAGCACAGTCCATGACGAATAGTTGGCGTTAAAAATAAGAAAATATTAAAACGCATCAGAATATGTTTAGGTATACAAGTTAAACACAGAACGCATCATAAAGTATTCAGTTATACAAGATAAGACCATAATGCAGCAGTAAAATCAAGTAGTTGAAATATAAGTGGCGCCCTCAAGCGTCAAGCTACAGTGAATTGTATACATTGTATTTGTCTTTTATTTTCGGCTGTTGTGGATGATCAAATATGTTAAAAGCGCCTGAAAGTGCTTCGGGTATCTTCCCTTTTTGAATTCTCAGAAAAGCAGGATAAGGTTGCATTACATAAAGTCAACATTACAAGTCACTGATGTGACATCGAGGAGTGCATCGTTTCCGAGTCTATATTCCCCCCCCCCCTCCTTATATTGATGTAGTCAGTATCACTACAGTATGCTCGACACTAAACACACAGCCTAAAACAGCGGCTTCCATGTTATTGTTCGTTCAGAAATTCGTACCCATACAGTTTATCAATTATCTATGAAACTGTTCCATGAAATTCTATAAATCTTTTTCATGAAATCTTATTTTTTTCACGACCTTAATATTGTATAAAATTTATAAGTAGGAAGGTAGTCTGAATTTTGCACAAATCGTTTTTTGTTATATAATTTTAGGAAAATATCAAACCGAGTGCTCGAAAATTTAGTTTTTACTGTAAATTATGTTAATTTTTTTAACAAACCTCTCAGTGGATTGCGTCTTACAAGTTACGGTTCAGTGAGCGCAAATGGTGCTAAGATTTTGTGGAGAGCACGTGAAATTTGCGTTTTAAACAGTGAGTTGATTACAACAAATGTCTTCTTCTTCTACCTATTTAGCTCCCAGTGGAGCATAGGTTTTCAACAAACACTTTCCAAGTCGTTCTGTTTTTTTGCCATTCTTTTAAGATCATTCCATGTCTTCCCCTTCATCTTCATCTTTGCTTCAACCAGTCTTCTCCAAGAATTCCTTGGTCTTTCTCTTTGTCTTTTCCCCTGGGATTCCAAAAAAGAGCCTGTTGTGTAATACTCTCAGTTGGCTTCCGTAGTGTGTGTCCTATCCAGCGCCATCGTCTTCGCTGTATCTCTTTATCCACTGGTATTTGACTGGTACATTTCCATAATTCTAAGTTAGTGATTTTGTCCTGCCATTTCCATCCTTTTATTCTGCGTAAGCATCCATTAATGAAAGTCTGTATCTTCGTGACTATCAATTTTGTTGTTCTCCATGTTTCACAGCCATATAATAGGACCGACTTAACATTTGAGTTGAAAATTTTTATTTTAGTATTTAACCTAATTTCTTTGGATTTCCATATGTTTCCCTGTGCAATGAAAGCTCCTCTTGCTTATGATATCCTTATTTTGGTATATTTTTTCTGTTCCTCCATCTTTATCTATATTAATGCCCAATATGTAATCACTACAAATCTGGTTATTGTAAAATCCTAAAAATAGGGACAACAAGAAAATCATGTTTTTATGCACCTCAAAGAAGCAAAAATCTTTCCTAAATGCATGACAGTAGGGAAAACAATCAGACATAAGTTCGGTGAAAAAATAAGATTTCATGAACAAGAATTACAGAAACTCATCAAAGAGTTTCCGAGATAACAGATTAACTCTGTGGGCACGAATTTCTTAACGAACTATAACAATAATTTCCTATAATAACTATAACAATTACTATAACAATAATTTCCTATAATAAATATAACAATTACTATAACAATAATTTCCAATAAATTAAAAACTAAATTAAATATCACAATTAGAGAACAAAACAAAATAATTAAAAGTTAGATTTAAACAGAGTGTAAAATACACATACAATTATATTAGCAGCTAAAAGTAGACAGAAAATATGTCATTTTCAAGGCAAAAGCCTTAATGAGATAAAAGACATTAAGACTAAAACAGGAACAAACAGTAAATACGAATACATATCTCACCATGGCGACGTAAGTCGATGGTCTCTTGGTGTCCAAAAATGGAGGACCTACATTTGCAGAGTTTCACAGAAACGTTAATGAATGTTTGGCCTTTCCACATCCGCCGCACAATATCTGTGACGTTTACTGCTTACCCTGATTATTTATTCAATTGAAAGCTCTTGATATTCTCAGCCCATGTGAATCTTACTCTGCCTCTCTTTCTGCTTTGACTTGCACTACTCTCATGGGACAAACTTGGGTTGGGGGGGGGGGGGT
Organism: Megaustenia siamemsis; assembly: GCA_032433765.1. Classification (NCBI taxonomy): domain Eukaryota; kingdom Metazoa; phylum Mollusca; class Gastropoda; order Stylommatophora; family Ariophantidae; genus Megaustenia; species Megaustenia siamemsis. The sequence continues at coordinate 50,664,150 of JAVIAB010000046.1, read as the reverse complement.
CGCTCTTTACGATTCACTCACTGTCAGAGGCCAGTTTTCACCCACTGTCAGAGGTCAGTGTTAACCCGCTATTAGAGGTCAGTGTTAACCCGCTGTCAGAGGTCAGTGTTCACCTGCTGTCAGAGGTAAGTTTTCACCTGCTGTCAGAGGTCAGTGTTAACCAGCTGCCACAGGTAAGTTTTCACCTGCTGTCAGAGGTCAGTGTTAACCCGCTGTCAGAAGTAAGTTTTCACCTGCTGTCAGAGGTCAGTGTTAACCCGCTGTCAGAAGTAAGTTTTCACCTGCTGTCAGAGGTCAGTGTTAACCCGCTGTCAGAAGTAAGTTTTCACCTGCTGTCAGAAGTCAGTGTTAACCCGCTGTCAGAAGTAAGTTTTCACCTGCTGTCAGAGGTCAGTGTTAACCCGCTGTCAGAGGTCAGTGTTAACCCGCTGTCAGAAGTAAGTTTTCACCTGCTGTCAGAGGTCAGTGTTAACCCGCTGTCAGAGGTCAGTGTTCACCTGCTGTCAGAGGTCAGTGTTAACCCGCTGTCAGAGGTCAGTGCTCATATGTTGTCAGAGCTCAGTGTTCACTCGCTGTCAGAGGTCAGTGTTAACCCGCTGTCAGAGGTCAGTGTTAACCCGCTGTCAGAAGTAAGTTTTCACCTGCTGTCAGAGGTCAGTGTTAACCAGCTGTCAGAGGTCAGTGTTCACCTGCTGTCAGAGGTCAGTGTTAACCCGCTGTCACAGGTCAGTGCTCATATGTTGTCAGAGGTCAGTGTTAACCCGCTGTCAGAGGTCAGTGTTCACCCCCCGTCAGAGGTCAGTGTTCACTCGCTGTCAGAGGTCAGTGTTCACCTGCTGTCAGAGGTCAGTGTTAACCCGCTGTCAGAAGCCAGTGTTAACCCGCTGTCAGAGGTCAGTGTCCACCTGCTGTCAGAGGTCAGTGTCCACCTGCTGTCAGAGGTCAGTGTTCATCTGCTGTCAAAGGTCAGTGTTCATATGTTGTCAGAGGTCAGTGTTAACCCGCTGTCAGAGGTCAGTGTTAACCCGCTGTCAGAGGTCAGTGTTCATCTGCTGTCAAAGGTCAGTGCTCATATGTTGTCAGAGGTCAGTGTTAACCCGCTGTCAGAGGTCAGTGTTCACCCCCCGTCAGAGGTCAGTGTTCACTCGCTGTCAGAGGTCAGTGTTCACCTGCTGTCAGAGGTCAATGTTAACCCGCTGTCAGAAGCCAGTGTTAACCCGCTGTCAGAGGTCAGTGTCCACCTGCTGTCAGAGGTCAGTGTCCACCTGCTGTCAGAGGTCAGTGTCCATCTGCTGTCAGAGGTCAGTGTCCACCTGCTGTCAGAGGTCAGTGTCCACCTGCTGTCAGAGGTCAGTGTCCACCTGCTGTCAGAGGTCAGTGTCCACCTGCTGTCAGAGGTCAGTGTCCACCTGCTGTCAAAGACCTAGAATTCGAAGAGAAATATTCCTTCTCCTTATGTCGACATTTCCACCCAGGTCTTTCTTGTCGGAAGTCATCGTCTGATCGCTGTAGACCACCTAGCCACAACACAATCTTTGCTTGAAGACCAAATGTTCAACAATTATTATATGGCCCTTTTTCGTCTTCTCAGACGGTCTAGTGGAGGCTATTGCGTATTTTTTTGAGGTATTGTTTTTGCCGAACAGCTTCATTCGTGGCTAATTCTACCAATGTTTGACAAACACACGCGGTCACATAATGAACAAGTCAGGCTCGCTGGTCCACAGGGTTTACCATCCTTTTTCATGAGTCTCTTCTCTTCTAAGTCCTGTCTTAGCACAGTCTCAAATGTTGTTATACCGTTCCTTATACATGCTCTCCATGATGTGCGATCACTTGCCAAATGTTGCCAGTCGTTTTCACAGATGGAGAAATCTTTCAGAGATGATTTGCAGATATCTCTATATCGTAGTTTAGGTCTGCCGATTTGTCGTTTTCCGTGTTTCAGCTCACCATATAGTATTTGCCTAGGAATGCGTTTTTATTCCATCCGTTGGACATGCCCCAGCCATCTTAGCCTTCGACTTCTGAGCATCGACATGATTGTTAGGGTCTTAGAACGTTGCAGGACAGTTAAGTTGGTTATTTTGTCTTGCCATTTGATGTGCATTATTTTGCGGAGACATCGCATTTGGAAGACATTTAGTCTTTTTTCCTGGTTTGAGTATGTTGTCCAGGTTTCGGATCCATATAGTAGTGTGCTAAGCACACATGTTGGAGGAACACATTGAAAAGCAAAAACCTTTTGTACTTAACTTCATCGACTTCAAAAAAGCATTTGATAGTATTCATAGAGATTCTTTGTGGAAAATTCTGAAGCAATATGGCTTACCATCAAAAATCATAAATATTATCAAAGACATGTATGATGGTTACACATGTGCAGTTCGAACAGAGGAAGGACTGAGCGAATGTTTCCCAATAGAAACTGGGGTTAAACAAGGATGTATTTTATCGCCCTTGTTATTTGGAATTGTTATGGACTTCATAATGAAGAAATGCTGCACTGGTAATAAAGGCATCGAATGGATACAAGGAGACCATTTGGAGGACCTGGACTTTGCTGATGACATAGTTCTCATCAGCAATCAGATAAAAACGATGCAGGAAAACACAAATGAACTATCATCAATAGCCAGCAAAATTGGGCTTGAGGTCAATCATGAAAAGACTAAAGTCATGAAAAGTTTAATTCCAACAAGTGACAAAATATACATGGAAAACAAACCAGTAGAAGAGATCGATCACTTCATCTATCTTGGAAGTCACATTGATCGAGAAGGGGATACGAGCAAAGAAATTAGAATCAGACTGGCTAAAGCAGCAATGTCTTTCAGAAGCCTTGAAAAGTTGTGGAAATCAAAACTCATTAGCACAAACACAAAACTTAGGCTATTCAAATCAAATGTACTATCAACCCTTACGTATGCGTGTGAAAGCTGGAAAACAACAAGAGATATAGAAACAAAGTTGAACGCATTCGAAAATAAATGTCTAAGGAAAATACTTGGTATCGAATGGAACGAATTCAAAACAAACGAGGAAATTAGAGAAATCGCCAATCAACCACTAATATCTTCAGTAATAAAGAAAAGACGATGGTCATACGTTGGACATGTGATGAGAAGAGATAATAATCGAATAGCAAAGCAAGCCCTCATATGGGAAACAACAGGTAAAAGAAAAAGAGGAAGACCCAGGGAGACACTGAGAAGAACATTGATGAGAGAGGCAAGAGCAGCAGGAATCGGCTCCCTCAATGAGATAGAACTGCTTGCACAGAACAGAGACAGATGGCGAGATTTGATAAAATATCTTTAAAAGAAAACTGCTAGAACAAAAATTCATATAGGAGAAGGTGTATCTTGGTCTACGCCCTATGGGCCGGTTACGGCTCGAAAGGTCAATAGATAGATAGATAGAAGCACACATGTTTGATATATTAGGAGTTTAGTCTTTCGAGTTAGTTTCGTGTTGTCCCAGGCCCTTTTTGTGAGTTTGCCGAAGGTCGTAGCTGCCTTACCAATTCGACAATATTCCTTCAATATATTATACATATATTCAACAATTATTGCTTCCTTACGAAACGCTTACCGCGATAGACTTGTGTTCGGCTTACAATTCACCTAGCATCTTACGCTTGAGTTCTACTTACAATACATCTACCATCTTACACTTGAGTTCTACTTACAATACATCTACCATCTTACACTTGAGTTCTACTTACAATACATCTACCATCTTACACTTGAGTTCTACTTACAATACATCTACCATCTTACACTTAAGTTCTACTTACAATACAGCTACCATCTTACACTTGAGTTCTACTTACAATACACCAACCATCTTACACTTGAGTTCTACTTACAATACATCTAACATCTTACACTTTAGTTCTACTTACAATACACAAACCATCATACACTTGAGTTCTACTTACAAGACATATACCATCTTACGCTTGAGTTCTGCTTACAATACATCTACCATCTTACACTTTAGTTCTACTTACAATACAGCTACCATTTTACACTTGAGTTCTACTTACAATACATCTACCATCTTACGCTTCAGTTCTACTTACAATACATCTACCATCTTATACTTGAGTTCTACTTACAATACACCAACCATCTTACACTTGTGTTCTATTTACAATACACCAACCATCTTACACTTGAGTTCTACTTACAATACACCAACCATCTTACACTTGAGTTCTACTTTCAATAAACCTACCGTATTACACTTAATCACTGGAATCTGTATAAATGTTGTTTTACAGAAGAATGTTGAGAATACTATGGGACAGCTAAGAAGAGTAATGAAAATGTTGTGAAAGAGGTCAAAGCAAAAAGAAAGCTAATTTACAATATTAGGAAGAAACAATCATCACTTTTTGGCCATGTTACGAGAAGAGAACAGCTGGAATATATTGTAACAACTGGGAAAATTGAGGGACGAAGAGATAGAGGGAAGCAAAGAGGAAAAATAATGGACTGCTTAAGAGAATGGCTTGGCAGAAGGTCAGCAACATAAATGATAAACAACTTTCTAGATCGAATATTGTGAAGAGACATTATCACCTACGCCTGCAGGCCCGGTACTTGATGATGATGATAATTACTACTATTACACTTGTATTCTACCTACGATACATTTACTAGTATTACACTTGTGTTCTACCTACGATACATTTACTAGTATTACACTTGTATTCTACCTACGATACATTTACTAGTATTACACTTGTGTTCTACCTACGATACATTTACTAGTATTACACTTGTGTTCTACCTACGATACATTTACTAGTATTACACTTGTGTTCTACCTACGATACATTTACTAGTATTACACTTGTGTTCTACCTATTATACATTTACTAGAATTACACTTGTGTTCTACCTATGATACATTTACTAGTATTACACTTGTGTTCTACCTATGATACATTTACTAGTATTACCCTTGTGTTCTACATATGATACATTTACTAGTATTACACTTGTGTTCTACCTATGATACATTTACTAGTATTACACTTGTGTTCTACCTACGATATATTTACTAGTATTCATCATTATCAAGTACCGGGCCTAGTGGCGTAGGTGATCATGTCTCTCCACAATTTTCGATCTCGGCAGCTTTTTATCATTTCTATTGTTGACCTTCTGCCAAGCCATTCTCTTAAGCTGTCGGTTATTTTTTCTCTTTGCTTCCCTCTATATCTTCGTCCCTGAATTTGTCCAGTTGTTACAATATATTCAAGTTGTTCTCTTCTCATTACATGGCCAAAAAATGATGATTGTTTCTTCCTAATATTGGAAATTAGCTCTCTTTTTGTTTGACCTCTCTCAGAATATCTTCATTACTCTTCTTAGCTGTCCATGGTTTTCTCAACATCCTTCTGTAAAACCACATTTCTACAGGATCCAGTGATATTCTTATCTGTTGTCCTAATGTCCATGATTCGCATCCATATGTTAAGACTGGCTCTACGTAACATTTAAGAACTCTTTTTCTTGTTTCTATTGTCAAAAATGGATTGCATAGTATTTCCCTAATTTTTTGGAAAGCTGCTTTTGCCTGAGCCATTCTGCATCTCACCTCTTATGTATATCTACCATCTGAGGTTAACAATGTTCCCAAATATTTAAATTCATTTACCTGTTTTAATATTGTTCACTTGTCTTTATTTGCACTTAGGTGATGTCTTTTTCTTTGTTGTTACCACTACCTCTGTCTTTTTGCTATAAAGGCTGAGTCCTTTATTTTTGCTTTCATTCACTATAATGTCCAACATTTCTTGTAACTCATTTTCACTCTTAGCTATTAATACTGTATCATCAGCATCTTCTTCTACCTTTTAGCTCCCAGTGGAGCATAGGTCTTCAACAAACACTTTCCAAGTCGTTCTGTCTTTTGCAATTCTTTTAAGATCATTCCATGTCTTCCCCATCATCTTCATCTCTGCTTCAATCTGTCTTCTCCAAGAATTCCTTGGTCTTCCTCTTTGTCTTTTCCCCTGGGGATTCCAAAAAGGGCCTGTTGTGTAATACTCTCAGTTGGTTTCCGTAGTGTGTGTCCTATCCATCGCCATCGTCTTCGCTGTATTTCTTTATCCACTGGTATTTGACCGGTACATTTCCATAATTCCACGTTTGTGACTTTGTCCTGCCATTTACATCCCTTTATTCTGCGCAAGCATCCATTAATGAAAGTCTGTACCTTCGTGATTGTCAATTTTGTTATTCTCCATGTTTCACAGCCATATAATAGAACCGACTTAACATTGGAGTTGAAAATTTGTATTTTTGTATTTAGCCTAATTTCTTTGGATTTCCATATGTTTCCCAGTGCAATGAAAGCTCCTCTTGCTTTTGATATCCTTATTTTGGTATAATTTTCTGTTCCTCCCTCTTTATCTATATTACTGCCCAGATATATATAAGATTGTACGTCTAGTAGAGGTATTTCTCCTAGTTTTATTTGGTTATTGCCAACTGCATTAATTCTCATAATGTTGGTCTTATCTCTATTAATCTTTAGTCCTAGCTGTTGTGATCTCTCATCTAATATACTCATTTTATCTTGCATCTGTTGGTGGCTGTGTGATAGGAGAGCTATGTCATCAGCAAAGTCTAAATCATCAAGTTGTTTGGTCAGTGACCACTGGATCCCATTTCTGTTGTTTTGAGTTATTTTCATAATCCAATTTATGGCCAGTAGAAAGAGAAATGGAGACAGAAGGCATCCTTGCCTTACTCCTGTTCTTATTTCAAATGCTTCTGTAAGCTGTCCTTCATGCACCACACTACATTTTGTTCCTTCATACATTGTTTTTATCAGGTTAATAAACTTTATGGGGATTCCATAATGACTCAGCAACTTCCAAAGCATTCTTCTGTCTAAACTATCAAATGCCTTTCGTAATCTATGAATCCAATATAAAGTGGGGATTTTAGTTCTAAACTTTGTTCAACTATTATACGTAGAGTAGTTATTTGATCAGCACATGATCTGTTCTTCCTAAAACCTGCTTGTTCATCTCTCAAGTGTTTCTCTATAGCCTCTTTTAGTCTCTCCAGAATGATTCTGCCTAATATTTTTCCTGGCACTGATAGTAGCATAATTCCCCTATAATTTGTGCACTCCTGTAAACTTCCTTTCTTTGGTAGTTTGATCATATAACCTTCTCTCCAGTCTTTAGGTATTTCTTCCCTCTCCCAAATTTTATCCAATAGATTATGTAACATCTTGGTAGAGGTGATAATATCTGCTTTGATGGCTTCCGAAGGAATTTCATCTGGTCCTGTGGCTTTACCATCTTTTAACAGTTTGATGGCTTTCATTATTTCTTCTTTGCTTGGTTTTCCGCAGTTAACGTGTAATTCTTCTTCTGCTGGTAGTATATCTGGAGGATTATTTGAGCCAGGTCTGTTCAAAAGTTCTTCAAAGTGCTCCTTCCATCTCTCCATTTGTTCCTTTATATTACTAAGCAGATTTCCTTTCTTATCTTTGATAAAGGCGTTGATCTGTTTGTATTTTCCACCTAATTTCTTTGTGCTGTTGTACAGTTCTTTCATATTCCCTTTATTTGCTGCTTCTTCTGCCTCTTTAGCTAATTCATCTATATATTTCCTCTTATCCCTTTTAATGCATCTTCTCACTTCTTTGTTCACCTCTGTGTAAGCTTCCTGTGTCTTGGCTTTATTACTTCTTGTTTTGCTTTTATTTATGTCTGCTTTCTTGTTCTTTCTTTCTTTAATTTTATCCAGGGTCTCTGCTGTCATCCATGCCTTATTCTGGCGTTCTCTTTTCCCCAGTGTTTCTTCGCATGTCTCTTTCCATATATTTTTTACCTGTTTCCAATGATCTTCTATATTTATTGTATTTTCTAGTTGTTGGAGGACTTGGTATTTGTTTGATATTGTGACTGCGAATTTATCTTTAATTCCTTGTTCTTTAAGAAACCCTACATTGAAATACGTTCTGCCCTTATTCGTTGTAGTATACCTTTTTAATTTAATTTTAAGTTTGGCTAACAGAAGATGATGATCAGAAGCTATATCTGCCCCTCTATATACTTTTACATCCTGTAAGGATGACTTAAACTTATTATTAATACATATGTGATCAATTTGATTTTCCGTTCTATGATCTGGTGACACCCATGTAGCTTTGTGTATTCTTTTATGTTGGAATATTGTTCCTCCTAGGCTCATTTGATTAAGGGCGCAGAAATTCACAAATATCTCTCCATTCTCATTTATATCTCCAAGTCCATGTTTTCCCATAATCTCTTCAAAGCCTCTGTTGTCTGATCCTACCTTAGCATTTCTTTCACTATAATGTCTAACAGTTCTTGTAACTCATTTTCACTCTTAATGATTAAGACTGCATCATCAGCATACCTTAGATTATTTATATTATGACCTCCAATTGTTATTCCAGGCATGCCCCTTACGGATCTTAAAATAATCTCACTATAAATATTAAACAAATCTGGTGACAGCACACAACCTTGTCTAACACCCTGTTTTATTTGTTGAAACATTCCCAATTGGTTTCCAATTCGTATGGCCGATGTTTGTTGCCAGTACATGTTCTTTATTATTCTTAGATCTTTGCTGTCTACGTTTATGCTTTCTAAAATTTTGATTATTTCTTGGTGCTTTACTTTGTCAAATGCCTTTGTGTAATCTATGAAACATAGGTATAGATCTGTTTTGACCTCTATGGCTCTTTCTACTAAAGATCTTATGATATAAATGGCATTGCTTGTTCCTTTATCTCTAACAAAACCACACTGTTCATCGCTAATTTCTGGACTGATTTTGTTTCGCACTCTTCGCATGATGATTCTTAGTAATATCTTAGTCATATGACTCATAAGGCTTATTGTGCGATGATCATCGCATTCAATCGCACCCGATTTCTTTGGTAGGGCTATGAATATTTATTTGAGCATGTCGATTGGTATATATCCGCTGTTGTAGATAGCATTCAATATTTTTGTTATTAATTCTATTCCAAAATCACCTATGGCTTCAATCTCTTCGTTAGTTATATTATCTGGTCCAGGAGCTTTGTCTGCTTTCATATTGCGCAAGGCGTCTTCCACTTCTTCTGAGTATTTCTGGTCCTTCTCTATTATCCTTAATATTTACTTCCGTTCGTTCATCATTATAAAGATCCTTAATGTATTCTGTCCATCGTTCCCTTATGGTTTCTTGATCAATCAACAGTACTCCTTTCTTTGATCTTAAACATCCAGTTTTTGATTGCGTTGTGCTTCCTGTTAATTCATCAATTTGTTTGTATATAGCTTTAGCATCTCCTTTTTGTTGCAATTCGATCTCTTTGCATCTCTCTTTTAGCCATGCTTCTTTTGCTTCATTGCATTTTACTACAATATCTTTATTCAATCTCTTATACTCATCTTTATTTATTTATTTCTTCTTCTTGTATCCATTAGCTTCAAAATATCATCTGTCATCCATGTCTTTCTTGAATTTGTCCTCCCTGGTGGTATGAACTCTTTTGATGTTTGTTGCATTGACTCTTTTAGCATTTCCCATTGTTCATCAATGCTTTGTATCTTCTCTATTGCATTGTACCGGTTCTGAATTGTGTTACTAGTATTACACTTGTGTTCTACCTACGATACATTTACTAGTATTACACTTGTGTTCTACCTATGATACATTTACTAGTATTACACTTGTGTTCTACTTGCGATACATTTACTAGTATTACACTTGTGTTCTACCTATGATACATTTACTAGTATTACACTTGTGTTCTACCTATATACATTTACTAGTATTACACTTGTGTTCTACTTGGGATATGGTAGAGAACTATTGCTGTTCTTACAAAGAACAAATTCGAAACGACCTTCTTGATGTTGTTACGTGAAGATGTAATGCATTCATAACAATAAATGTCATTTGCCATTTCTACATCGCTATGCCAGGTTGAACATTGAAAACGTATTTAATAAAAGAAAAAAAAACTATGTAAATGCATTCAATGTTTTGGTGAATAACAAAGAAAGCATTATATGATGTTTTACGTCCTGGTTGCTGCAATCACGGAAGTACGACAGTTAGTCAAGCATGCGACCTTTATTCCCCGGTCCTATACATTTTCCCCCACCCCGCCGCTGGGTGACCCCAGTAATGGGAAAGATAATCTTTCTTTTCTTCATTGAGCGAGTAGATCGTTGAGTAGTGTATGATGTTTGTTAGATCTTCTATAACAAGATGTAGCCTGATTGTGGAATCACGAGCTGGAGACGACAGTTTTAACTCATGGAATCAGGAATTAATTTGTTGCCTCCTGTATAATTCATTGCTTTGGATATATAAATATGCATTGTATATATGTCAACTGTATAATGTCATGACATCCATTCACATGATTCTTCATTAACGTTTATGAAAGTAGGAATCAAAGAAACGAGAGAATGATTACAGATCAAGAAAACAATGTTCTTTTGAGATACAGTATACAGTTCTTATTTTGTAAAGCCGTCACAATACCTTATACGAGTGTACACCCCACTATTGCCTCCTTGTTACCAGCTTTACCGTAGAACTACATTTATTTACCAGTCTCCTACTTGTTTTGAGATAGTTTCTCTCTCTCTCTCTCTCTCTCTCTGCGTTCAGGACTCAATCAGAGTAAGGATTCCAGACTCTCATATGAAGTCAGCTGTCAGGCTAAGTGTGTTGATCGCCCCCACAGACAGAACATCACAATTAGAGTCTGTCAGATCCACTCTGACTGAACACCCGTTAATACGTTGCACTGTGTTCTGCGCCAGTGGCCCAGTGCATTCGATTTCAGCCAACATTTTATTAGGGTTTGCTTTCCCAAGCCTTTGAATGTCCCCAATCTTCCTGCAAGGCAGCAGATGATCTTTTCTGTAGGGGGATTCTGTCCTTAGATGGTAGGCCCTCCCAGGTTTACGAGCACCATCTGCCCGAGTCACTAGAGGTGACTAACACAGACACGGACACACAAAGATGTGAGATATGACTAACACAGACATACACACAGAAAGATGTGACTAACACAGACATGCACACACAAAGATATGAAATGTGACTAATACAGACATGCACACAGCGATACGAGGCATGACTAACACTGACACACATCAAGATATATGACACATGACTAACATAAACATGCACATAAAGATATGAGATATAACTGACATTGACATGCACACACAAAGATATGACACATGCCTAACATAGACATGCACACAAAGATAAGAGATATGACTAACATAGATATGCACACACAAAGATATGAGATGGGACTAACATAGCCATGCACACTCAAGGATATGAGATGTGACAACACAGACATGCACATACAAAGATATGAGATATGACTAACATAAACATGCAAACAAAGATATGGGATATCACTAACCCAGACATGCACACACAAAGATATGACATATGACTAACACTGGTACACACTAAGATATGAGATATGACTAAACACAGACACACATAAAGATATGAGACATGATTAACACGGACACACCGAGATATGAGATATGACTAACATGACACACACCAAGATGTGAGCCATGGCCAGCACACACAAGCTAAGATATGAGCCATGGCTAGGACAGAAACACAACAAGATATGAGCCATGGCTTCACTAAAAAACACCAAAAAATGAACCATGTCTAGCACAGAAACACATTAAAGTGTCCATATGCTTGGGCTTGTTGTAGTCGGCAGACTCTTCTGAACGTGGGAATCACAGGTTTCGTTAAACAGTTGTCCGGAGATTTGAGAGTGCAGTCTGACCCATAGAACGTTCTCTTGCATGTACAGATTCCCGATCGACTGTTGACAGTTGTCGTTGAAACAGTTGTCCGGACATTTGAGTGTACATATGATGTCACAGCCATCAGAATACATCTGTTCGCACTGTAGCCCAAAATTACCATCTGGACAAGTGTCATTACAGGTATAGCCAAGATGTTTACATTGTAGGCATTTTTTCTTTAAAAAAAAAAAAGATAGTTTTATTTGGGCGGAACGATCTAGAATGGTCAGAGGTTTAGAAGCTGTGGGAAAGGGTTTCTTTGATCGTCAACAATTTGTGGTCTGGAGATAGGATAAGGGGCTCGAAAGTAAATCGGATGGGACAAACAAGAAATATATGTAACCGTTGATTACAGGTGATGGGAACAGGAGCCATTGTTACTGAAACTGTTGTACATGAGGGAGAGAGAGAGAGAGCGAGCGAGAGAGAGAGAGAGAGAGAGGGAGGGAGGGAGAGAGTGATTGAGGTTACTGGAGGAAGATGAAATGGAGAAGTGGTTGGTTGAGAAAGTAGAAACGGTATACAAATATATAAATGCTTAACGTTCTCAGGTGCAAAGTAGCAGAAGTGGAATGAAAGGAGGCATGGAAGAAAACATAAATCAGGGAATGTCCCAATAAAGTAAAAAGGATAGTTGATGGTGGTGGAAAAAGTTATGGAAATAAAAGGAACGATGATCACAATAATAAGAAATGAAAAGCTAAGAGTTGAGAAAACAAGTTGTCGATTGAGTGGAAGCGGAAAGATAATGGACAACCACGGGGTTGGTAGGAAAATAAATATAGTCCAGTTGGTACATTCCTCCCAGGAGATAAAAAATAATAAATGAATGTTACTATAGACGGAGACTTCTAGGTGATGGATATAACTATAGATAGAGACATCTAGGTGATGGATATAACTATAGACGGACACTTCTAGGTGATGGATATAACTATAGACGGACACTTCTAGGTGATGGATATAACTATAGACGGAGACTTCTAGGTGATGGATATAACTATAGACGGACACTTCTAGGTGATGGATATAACTATAGATGGAGACTTCTAGGTGAAGGATATAACTATAGATGGAGACTTCTAGGTGATGGATATAACTATAGACGGAGACTTCTAGGTGATGGATATAACTATAGACGGACACTTCAAGGTGATGGATATAAACTATAGACGGAGACTTCTAGGTGATGGATATAACTATAGACGGACACTTCTAGGTGAAGGATATAACTATAGACGGAGACTTCTAGGTGATGGATATAACTATAGACGGACACTTCTAGGTGATGGATATAACTATAGACGGACACATCTAGGTGATGGATATAACTATAGATGGAGACTTCTAGGTGATGGATATAACTATAGATGGAGACTTCTAGGTGATGGATATAACTATAGACGGAGACTTCTAGGTGATGGATATAACTATAGACGGACACTTCAAGGTGAAGGATATAACTATAGACGGAGACTTCTAGGTGATGGATATAACTATAGACGGACACTTCTAGGTGATGGATATAACTATAGACGGAAACATCTAGGTGATGGATATAACTATAGACGGACACTTCTAGGTGATGGATATAACTATAGACGGACACATCTAGGTGATGGATATAACAATAGATGGAGACATCTAGGTGATGGATATAACTATAGATGGAGACATTTAGGTGATGGATATAACTATAGATGGAGACATCTAGGTGATGGATATAACTATAGATGGAGACATCTAGGTGATGGATATAACTATAGATGGAGTCTTCTAGGTGATGGATATAATTATAGATGGAGACATCTAGGTGATGGATATAACTATATATGGAGTCTTCTAGGTGATGGATATAACTATAGATGGAGTCTTCTAGATGATGGATATAACTATAGATGGAGACATCTAGGTGATGGATATAACTATAGATGGAGACTTCTAGGTGATGGATATAACTATAGATGGAGACTTCTAGGTGATGGATATAACTATAGACGGAGACTTCTAGGTGATGGATATAACTATAGACGGAGACTTCTAGGTGATGGATATAACTATAGACGGAGACTTCTAGGTGATGGATATAACTATAGACGGAGACTTCTAGGTGATGGATATAACTATAGACGGAGACTTCTAGGTGAAGGATATAACTATAGACGGAGACTTCTAGGTGAAGGATATAACTATAGACGGAGACTTCTAGGTGATGGATATAACTATAGACAGAGACTTCTAGGTGATGGATATAACTATAGACGGAAACTTCTAGGTTGATGGATATAACTATAGACAGAGACTTCTAGGTGATGGGTATAACTATAGACAGAGACTTCTAGGTGATGGATATAACTATAGACGGAGACTTCTAGGTGAAGGATATAACTATAGACGGAGACTTCTAGGTGATGGATATAACTATAGACGGAGACTTCTAGGTGAAGGATATAACTATAGACGGAGACTTCTAGGTGATGGATATAACTATAGACGGAGACTTCTAGGTGAAGGATATAACTATAGACGGAGACTTCTAGGTGAAGGATATAACTATAGACGGAGACTTCTAGGTGATGGATATAACTATAGACGGAGACTTCTAGGTGAAGGATATAACTATAGACGGAGACTTCTAGGTGATGGATCAGAGAATAACTTGACTAATGTTCTTTGTTTTTTTTTCCCGAGTGTTGTAAACAAACTTCTTCTCCTGATGTTATGTTTTATATTCTTTCCAGCGGATTACCTTAAAGGTCAAGGCCAAGTATGAGACTTGAATCGGCATTTTAGCAAAGCGAGTTGTCTCCCATATGTGCTTGGCCGCCTATCCAGAAGTGCTCGTAGACTACTGGATAGTGTCGCTTTAAGCATTGAAACTCACGATGCGTGGCGCCTCTCCTCACCTTCCCACATAAATATCCTGGTACCAATTTCTGCCAGTGGCTGGGTCGACCGCGGGGCTAATTTTTGTAACGAAGAGTATAATTCAGACACTGCTTCCAGCGGAAATCGAACACGGGTTGTCCGAACGTCGGAAGCTTAGTCGGGTGGTTGTCCCAACGTGTCTACCGCAGTTCCCTGATTACATGAAACAAGCTAGATGGTGATAAACGTTCTAGTAGTTGTGGCGGAGTAGGTGTAGGTTGAAATAACTCTGCAGGTTGAGAATATCATTTGATGATACGACTTATTTTATCTCCCTTTGTTACTCGTTTGACTTTCAACGTCCAGAGAAGAGACATTGTGTGATCTTTTACTCTTTTGTTGTCCTCTCCTGCTGTTATGTTACCAAGTCTTTCTAATATTCCATCAATCTATTTTTTCTGTGGTCGACCATTGAGTCTGGTGTTCTCGTAGTGTTTGTTTCAGTCTCTATATGTTGAATCTTAACCGTTCTGTTTTATCACGTGACCAAATCGTTTTATCTGTTGTTTCTTTATGCATTCAATGCCGGAAATTATTACTAGCTCTCTTCTCAGTTCTTCATTTTTGGATCTCATCTCTCAGGCTATTTCATGTCAGGCATCCAACACCTTTCAATTCGCTAGTGCTTGTTTTATAATCGCACTTCAGTACAGCGTCCAGGTATGACATTGTGGCACGACGTGGGGGCCAAGACTGTCTGATGAAGCGCATTATTTACATAATTAGTCAACTGGAATAATATAACTCTTAATATAAATGTGTTACTTTACTTTACTTCACTCCACTCCACTCCACTCCACTCCACTTCTCTTCACTTCACTTTACTTTACTTCACTTCACTTTACTTTACTTTACTTTAATTTACTTAACTTTACTTTACTTTACTTTACTTTACTTCACTTTACTTTACTTTACTTCACTTTACTTTACTTTACTTTACTTTACTTTAATTTACTTTACTTTACTTCACTTTACTTTACTTTACTTTAATTTACTTAACTTTACTTTACTTTACTTCACTTCACTTCACTTCACTTTACTTTACTTTACTTCACTTCACTTCACTTCACCTCACTTTACTTTACTTTGCTTTACTTTACTTCACTTCACTTTACTTTACTTTACTTTACTTTACTTTACTTTACTTTACTTTACTTTACTTTACTTTACTTTACTTTACTTTACTTTACTTCACTTCACTTCACCTCACTTTACTTTACTTTGCTTTACTTTACTTTACTTTACTTTTTACTTTACTTTGCTTTACTTTACTTTACTTTACTTTACTTTTTTACTTTACTTTACTTTACTTTACATCTCTCTCTCTCTCTCTCTCTCTCTCTCTCTCTCTCTCTCTCTGCGATCAGGACCCAATCAGAGTAGGATTCCAGCTCCTCACATGAACTCAGCTGTCAGGTTAGGTGTGTTACAAACAGAACATCACAATTAGAGTCTGCCAGATCCACTCTGATTGAACACCCGTTAAAAACGTTGCACTGTGTTCTGCGCCAGTGGCCCAGTGCATCCGATTTCAGCCAGCATTTTATTCAGGTTTGCTTTCCCTAGCCCTTGATTGTCCCCAATCTTCCTGCAAGGCAGCAGGTGATCTTTTCTGTAGGGGGATTCTGCCCTTAGATGGTTGGCCCTCCCAGGTTTACGAGCACCATCTGCCCGAGTCACTAGAGGTGACAACACAGACATGCACACACAAAGATAGGAGATGTGACTAATACAGACATGCACATAGCGATACGAGGCATGACTAACACTGACATACATCAAGATATATGACACATGACTAACATAAACATGCACATAAAGATATGAGATATGACTGACATAGACATGCACCCACAAAGAAATTACACATGTCTAATATGGACATGCACACAAAGATATGAGATATGACCAACATATGACCAACTTTACATTACTTTACTTTACTTTACTTGTTACTTTACTTTACATTACTTTACTTCACTTCACTTCACTTCATTTTTTACTTTACTTTACTTTACTTTACTTTACTTTACTTTACTTTACTTTACTTTACTTTACTTTACTTTACTTTACTTCACTTCACTTCATTTTTTACTTTACTTTACTTTACTTTACTTTACTTTACTTTACTTTACTTTACTTCACTTCACTTCACTTCATTTTTTACTTTACTTTACTTTACTTTACTTTACTTTACTTTACTTCATTTAATTTCAACTCAATTGTCTTTTTTTCACCGGATTCTGTTGTGATGTCCATGTTGCTCGACGTGATGTCTGATAACTCACTGACTCGTCAACTCTCCACTTTTCCCGGTGGGTCTGATGGCATGTTAGAGAAGCTATCTGTTAGTTATAGTGCAACATAATCCCACAGTAGACCTCGCTGTTCCTTAATGTAGTCCACCACTGATGTAACCGCTAACTATTTTCCTTATTTGTAGCTATTTGTTTTCCTGTTTTCTTTTCTTGTCAGTAAACTTGTCAAGTACAAAGTCTGCTGCCATCATGGGAAATGGGAAATTGGGGTACAAGTAAAGTAAAAAGCCAGTCACGCCAAGTGGGGTATAGGGAATATGATGATAGTGCCCATAATTTTTTTAGAGAACTTTGACACATGATTTTTAAGGTTTATATGGTCGGTATTACGCCCTTGCCTTTTTAATTTCCGAAATAACAATCCTGTCCCCATTTAAGGCTGTGTGAACTGTAGAAGACGTAGATCCGAATCGAACCCGGCCTCTTGTCCATTGTAGCCAAGTTCACTAACTACTAAGCTATCGCGGCTCACACATTAAATAGCCAACAACAGAATTTAAATGATGAACTGAAGACAAAGATAGACAACAAAAGATAGAGGAAGGACATGATTGCCTTCGCCACTCAGTATGGCACGTGATGATGATACTGATTCCTGCTATTGCCGACTAGTAGCAAGGTATAGAGGCACGTATTATTTTATTGTTTTTTTGTTGTTGTATTTAACAAGTTGTGGGGGGGGGGGGGGTGTTACACCCTTCCTTTACGATGTTGATATCATTCCTGGAGTGTGTAGAGGTTCTTGTTATAGAGAATAACGGCCGCATGTAAAATGTAGTCAACATAAGATGTTCGAGGGAAAATTATTATTTCAAAGTAAGGAACAGGCAAATAATAGCAGTGCTGCAGTAAAGATGGTAGTAAGGAGCCAGTAGTGGGGTGTAAGGTACACTCCTATAAGGTGTGGTGACAGCTGTAAGGAGCCAGTAGTAGGGTGTAAGGTACACTCCTATAAGGTGTAGTGACAGCTGTAAGGAGCCAGTAGTAGGGTGTAAGGTACACTCCTATAAGGTGTAGTGACAGCTGTAAGGAGCCAGTAGTAGGGTGTAAGGTACACTCCTATAAGGTGTAGTGACAGCTGTAAGGAGCCAGTAGTAGGGTGTAAGGTACACTCCTATAAGGTGTAGTGACAGCTGTAAGGAGCCAGTAGTGGGGTGTAAGGTACACTCCTATAAGGTGTAGTGACAGCTGTAAGGAGCCAGTAGTAGGGTGTAAGGTACACTCCTATAAGGTGTAGTGACAGCTGTAAGGAGCCAGTAGTGGGGTGTAAGGTACACTCCTATATTGTGTAGTGACAGCTTTAAGGAGGCAGTAGTGGGGTGTAAGGTACACTCCTATAATGTGTGGTGACAGCTGTAAGGAGCCAGTAGTGGGGTGTAATGTACACTCCTATAAGGTGTGGTGACAGCTGTAAGGAGCCAGTAGTGGGGTGTAAGGTACACTCCTATAATGTGTGGTGACAGCTGTAAGGAGCCAGTAGTGGGGTGTAATGTACACTCCTATAGGTGTGGTGACAGCTGTAAAGAGCCAGTAGTGGGGTGTAAGGTACACTCCTATAATGTGTGGTGACAGCTGTAAGGAGCCAGTAGTGGGGTGTAATGTACACTCCTATAAGGTGTGGTGACAGCTGTAAGGAGCCAGTAGTGGGGTGTAAGGTACACTCCTATAATGTGTGGTGACAGCTGTAAGGAGCCAGTAGTGGGGTGTAAGGTACACTCCTGTAAGGTGTAGTGACAGCAGTAAGGAGCTAGTAGTGGGGTGTAAGGTATACTCCTATAAGGTGTAGTGACAGCTGTAAGGAGCCAGTAGTGGGGTGTAAGGTACACTCCAATAAGGTGTAGTGACAGCTGTAAGGAGCCAGTAGTGGGGTGTAAGGTACACTCCTGTAAGGTGTAGTGACAGCTGTAAGGAGCCAGTAGTGGGGTGTAAGGTACACTCCTATATGGTGTGGTGACAGCTGATAGATACGAAAATAGTAGACCCTACCTTTATTCGAAACCCCTCCCCTTTAATTAATAGAACGACAATTCTGCCTCTCACATTAACAGGGGTGAACCCCCGCTCCCCCCCCCCCCCCCCCCCGGTATTAATACCACTGATCCGCCTATAGAAGTCTTTTGATAATTCTCAGCCAAGCTTTTCTATGTACACATTTGTCAACCTACATCGCTTGTACATTCAACCTGCCATGGCTGAACTTTTTCCGCTTTGCCTAGGAGGAAGATAACCGGTTTGCTGTGTCCGGTATTCAGTTTAATAATTCATTACATTCCTAGAATTTGATCTATTTCTTTGATGTCTGTATAGACGTGCTTTAGATATAGTATATCTTCTATGACACTCTCGAAATAATGAATATGGTAAGTGTGGTTCATCAAACAATAGTTGGTTACATAAATTAATTGATACAATTATATTTTATTGTGTGCTCTCATTAGTCTACACATTACTTACACGTTCTTTATTTAATTTCTGTTATCACCAAGATTCAGGAAATAAAATAACCAACAACGGTATCAACCTAGCAAACAGTGATCGTACAGAGACGATATAAAACAAAACTAGTGAGTCTGAATCAAGTATTTTGATTAATAGCTCTTGTTTTTTTAATTAATAATACATCAATCAGAGTTCTAAAAATGAATAAAGATATTACACAATCAAGCTTTTACAGCGGTAACAGAAAAAAATGTGTTCGGTTTATGTAAAGACAGTATTGAATATGATGGACAATCCCTGGACAAATCGTTAAAAAATAAAACAAACAAAAAATTATTGTTTGCAGAGGTTTGTTGAGAACATCATGGACTGCTAAATATAGACATTAGCAATATCTGATGAAGTCAACAATCAAGGAAAACATGTTCCTATAATTAATAATAAAAGCTCCGTCAATATTAGTACATGTAACTGGGAGCAAACAGTTTGTATAGTGTGACAACCGGAAAAACTGAGGGATAAAACGAAAGAGGATAACAGAGAGTAATAATACCGGTCAGTTAAAGAGAATTGCTTGATAGGATGTCTGCAACAGAACTGATCAAATGTAGAGATAAAAGAAACTGTTGTGGAAAGACATTATCGCCAACGCCTTTTAACAAGTACTTCATAGCAGAATACACCACGAAAGAAAAGGGGAAAAAAAAAATAACATTTCTAGGGGCGCTGAAAAATCCATAGTCAACTATGACTGATGGAGGCTACTACAGTCAACTATGACTGATGGAGGCTACTATAGTCAACTATGACTGACGGAGGCTACTATAGTCAACTATGACTGACGGAGGCTACTATAGTCAACTATGACTGACGGAGGCTACTATAGTCAACTATGACTGACGGAGGCTACTATAGTCAACTATGACTGACGGAGGCTACTATAGTCAACTATGACTGACGGAGGCTACTATAGTCAACTATGACTGACGGAGGCTACTATAGTCAACTATGACTGACGGAGGCTACTATAGTCAACTATGACTGACGGAGGCTACTATAGTCAACTATGACTGACGGAGGCTACTATAGTCAACTATGACTGACGGAGGCTACTATAGTCAACTATGACTGGCAGAGGCTGCTACTACTACATATCAAAGATTGTCCGTGTCCACGTCACACATATCTAAACCCAGGATAAGACTGTTCCTATTATAGAGGATTGTAGGGCAGGGAGCATAACCTCTAGGAAATGTTGCACACTACACAAACCTCTAGGAAATGTTGCACACTACACAAACCTCTAGGAAATGTTGCACACTACACAAACCTCTAGGAAATGTTGCACACTACACAAACCTCTAGGAAATGTTGCACACTACACAAACATCTAGGAAATGTTGCACACTACACAACACTCTACCTGCTCTACAAAAGATTGAAGAAATTGTGACAAACGTCTCACATATTCGGTGACTTTTGTTTTCAGAGTACAAGTTGGAATAGACGTGTTGTTATTGATGCCATACAACGGTAAGGTTTATTTACATTGGTTATTTGACTAATTGTCGATCACTTTGTTCTTTCTCCATAGAAACGTAACCCGTGAATGGTTATTTGACTAATTGTCGATTACTTTGTTCTCTCTCCATAGAAACGTAACCCGTGAATGGTTATTTGACTAATTGTCGATTACTTTGTTCTCTCTCCATAGAAACGTAACCCGTGAATGGTTATTTGACTAATTGTCGATTACTTTGTTCTCTCTCCATAGAAACGTAACCCGTGAATGGTTATTTGACTAATTGTCGATTACTTTGTTCTCTCTCCATAGAAACGTAACCCGTGAATGGTTTATTAGCAGACACAACGAGCTTCAGCCATGATGATACTAACTGGGACACTAGTTCTTCTTCTTGGTGAGTATAAAACACGAGCCCACAATAGAGGGCCACTCGATTGCATCAAATAAATAAAATAATACCTATACAATATGATCTTTTTTACTTGCTCATTTTAGTTAGTTTTGTACTATTGTTATATCGTCAGTCTCCGAAAGGTCTAAGCATTAGATACCATCACAGTGAGTTCAAAAGGCTAAAGTAAATACCAGATCGTTACAAAAATATTCTCAACCTGGTGCCCCTGAGGGATCCACGACAGCTCCGTGGTTAGTGAACTGGCCTACTAAAGACAAGAGGTCAGGGTCGAACCTGATCGACGGGCTACAGGTTCACCCAGTCTAAAATGATTACTTGATGATTTTTCTTTGAAAGAAAAACTAAAAACTACAAATATTGTGTCCAAGGTCTATACTAAAATATGGGCACTAAGATCATATTCACTATAAGTTTCATGCTGTGACGGGGCACTTTTCTTTATTTGTTCCGGTACCTATGATGTGCCACAGATGCTAAGTAACTGTGAATCAGTGAGTTTTATCCATTTTACAACCCTAATTCTAGAAATGATAAATATGACAAGTTAACAAAGTAATAAGTTGACAAGTTAGCAAAGTAATAAGATGATAAGTTAGCAAAGTAATAAGTTGATAAGTTAGCAACGCAATAAGATGATAAGTTAGCAAAGTAATAAGTTGATAAGTTAGCAACGTAATAAGATGATAAGTTAGTAACGTAATAAGATGATAAGTTAGCAAAGTAAAAAGTTGATAAGTTAGCAACGTAATAAGATGATAAGTTAGTAACGTAATACGATGATAAGTTAGTAAAGTATTAAGATGATAAGTTAGCAACGTAATAAGATGATAAGTTAGTAAAGTAATAAGTTGACAAGTTAGTAGAGTAATAAGATGATAAGTTAGTAGAGTAATAAGTTGACAAGTTAGTAGAGTAATAAGATGATAAGTTAGTAGAGTAAAAAGTTGACAAGTTAGTAGAGTAATAAGATGATAAGTTAGTAGAGTAATAATTTGATAAGTTAGTAAAGTAATAAGATGATAAGTTAGCAAACTAATAGGATGATAAGTTAGCAAAATAATAAGTTGACAAGTTAGTAGAGTAATAAGATGATAAGTTAGTAAAGTAATAAGATGACAATTTAGCAAATTAATAAAATGACTAATTAGCGAAGTAATAAGATGACAGGTTAACAAAATAATAAGATGACAAGTTAGCAAAGTAATAAATGATGAGAAGTTAGCAAAGTAATAAGATGATAAGTTAGCAAAATAATAAGATGATAATTTAAAAAAAAATAAGATGAAAAGTTAGCAAAATAATAAGATGATCTGTTAGCAAAATAATAAGATGATAAGTTAGCAAAGTAGTAAGATGACAAGTTAACAAAGTAATAAGTGTATCTATATCGACCATATATTACAAGTATATCTGACTAATCAAATTTACCACTTTTCTTTAACTACCAATCAGCCACAATATTTCCAGGAAACTTGCGTCGAGGCAAAACAAATTTAATTTGTTGATGATTCTTGGAAACTGAATCAGGATTTTGGAAACAAGATACTACCAGCTAAGTAGTCATATTTACTGATCACAAATCTGCTCAAAGGCTCTAGGAAGTGACATAAGCAAATCGGAACGCCAAAAGCTCACCACATATAAAGATAACCTGATTAATACAAAGAACATAAGACTAGCCAAGCATTTGCATCTCATGGCACGTAACACTTCAACAGAACATGAAATGATCAGACAGATATTTTTATCAACGAGAGGATCCAGACTGACACCACATCTACACAATCATCACTTTGAACACAGTCAAACAAACAAATAATAAAAAAGTAGAGTTGGATGGCTGAATGTATGCGTTATGGGAATAATAAAAAAAAGTATACTTCTTAAATACTCGACAAGGCCAAACCCCGCACGACAACATTAACATTGTAAAGAAAATAGACCAACCCGACATCTTCAGACTGAGAACTGGTCGTGTACCACTGAACAAGCATATCAATAAAATACATGGAAACCAATCTCCTTAAAGTCTGCTCAGTTAACAACTCACATCAGGCAGCAGAACATCTCGTGTTTGAATGTCCAAAGCTCACAGACATGAGAGCAACTCTACTTCCTCAAAGTCTTGATAAATGGAACACCTTGTATGGAACAAGAAGAGAACTCAGAAATGCCTACAGATATCAAAACTTGTGGTTTAGCCAAATGGGAGTCAGTTGACAGGTCGCTGGATCCATAACACACACAGCAGCAGCACAGTAGAAAAATTAAAAAAAAAGAATTCATCTTGGTTGATTGCAAACAGAGCACGCCATCGACAACCATGAGTCCACGTCACTCCTTCGGATGGAAGAGATTAAAATAAAGATAGTAACAGCCAAAAACATGAAACACAGTTGGTGTGTAGTAAGAATTATCAACAAACAAAGAACTGAAGTCGTCAGTCGCTGGACACTGCGGAACTTGCTGAGGAAGGTGATCAGGGCACCTATGGACATGTTCGGAGTGCAATGATGATGACCCGCTAATAACTCAATAACTCAATAACTCAATAACTCAAGATCACCCCATATTGAAGAATCATCCTTTCAATACCTACACGATAGTCACCAAATTTGAATGTGACGTTCATCATCATCATTGAGTTTCGTCTTCGCATCGAAGGTTGGCTACCATGGAGCGCAATTCCGCCCTGTCTCTTGCTTAGATTGTGCAGGTTGTCGTAGGCTGACTTGTCCATCTTTTGATGTTACTCGTCCAGGTTAGTCTTGATCTGCCTCTTTCAAAAGTTTACTTTTATTAGGCTGCTGTGTCTTTTAACATGCCCCAAAATATCAATTTGTCTTGTTTGAATTGTGTTTTGTGGTTCTCTTTTCATTTTTAGTTGTTTTAAGACTCCATCGTTTGTTTTTCTTTCCGTCCAATTCTTCCTATTCTTCTCTAAATCCACATTTCAAAGGCTTACATTTTCTGTTCTGCTTTCTTGTCTAGTGTACATGTTTCTGCACCATACAAGAATGTTGAGAAGATAGCATTTTGCTATTCTTAGTTTTAGCACTTATGTTATTTGTTTTGATGTTTTTATATATTTTTCATGGCATTAAAATTACTTTTCCTATTCTTTTGTTTATTTCAGTTGTACATTTTCCATCACTGGTTATAGTATGCCCAACGTAGTTGTAGCTCTGAACTGTCTCCAGGTCTATTCCTTCAACTTTGATATCCACTAGTAGGTTTTGACCATTATTTGTGTTTATGATCATAGTTTTAGTCTTTTTGATATTCATATCTAATCCATATTTTTTGCTTCTCAAGTTTATTTCATTAAGCAATTGTTGTAGATCTTTAGGATTTTCTGCTAGTAGAACAATATCATCAGCATATCTTAGGTTATTGATTATCTTTCCATTAATGTTTAGGCCTGGCATCTCTGTGTTGTTTTTAAAGATTTGCGCAGTGTATAGATTGAACAAGCTTGGTGATATGATGCATCCCTATCGTTCTCTTCTTTGTATATTAATGTGACTTTAGTATATGTGAAATGACTGCATACAGATCATACCAGTTTGAAGAATCAACCTTTCATTACCTACCCGATAGTCGCTGTATTTGATTGTGACTCTAGTATATACAAAATGGCTGCAACTGAGGTGCCCTACACATGAAACACAGATAAGACTAGGGCCACACTCAGACATTGTATATGGAGATGTCACCATCCTTGTATTGAACAATCTAATTTGTATTCAATTAACTATTTACAGTACGCAGACATAAAAAATAAATAAATGTATTATTATTGAAGAATAGCAAACGCGAAGGATTATTTTATTAGTTCATTCAAATAGTTAATCGCCATCCCAACGTTGTGTTACCAATGCCAGTCCTTGACCCTAAATGCATGAACAGTTATTAGCATAACAACTACCGAGATGAAATGTGTTAGACGAATGATGGAAACCAACTGAGAAATAAGATCAGAAATTAGGAAATAAGAAAAAATATAGGTAATAACTCCAGCTATCGGGGTAGAGTTCTGCCCTACCAAAGGAGGAGTATGACGTCTCCCTTCCTCCGCTAGTCTTCGGGACACCCTTGGGCAAGGTGGGGCTCCCGTTTAGCCCCCCCCCCCCCCCCCCCTATCAGGGTTATGTGATGACATTGGAGCAGGTGGTGGATGGTGTTGTGGGAGCAGCCGACAAGTAGTGCCGGTTATGGTCCCCACACCGCGATGGCAGGCAGACGATCTCATGTATAGAGACAATGGCTGCGATCTCCGACTAGTACAGTCACTGCCAAGAAGGAAAAGAATGGCAAACTACCTTCTTTTATTTCCTGGACTAATCATGACAAACCACAACTTTATATTTACAGCTAACGACGTTAATGGGGACTTCACAGCCACCTCGTCCGGTAGGGAGCGTCATGTGCTACAGGTGACACCAGATCGTCATCAAGCAACTGCATGCAAGATCAAAAATAAAAAGACACTAGCAATAGGAACTTGGAACATTAGATCAGCATTCCAGGTTGGAAAACTAGAAAACATCAGCCAAGAAATGAAGAGAATGAAATTGAACATCTAGGGACAAGGTGAAAAGAGATGGAAAGGAGCAGGTTTATTACAACGCGACAGTGGAAATGTAATTTACTCTGGGGGAGCCACACACAAAAGAGGAGTAGGCATCATGTTAGATAGAGAAAGAATTAAAACAGTGAAAGGATTTTGACCAGTATCAGATAGAATTCTGCTGTAAAATTGAGAGGTAGACCAATGGATATCAACATAATTCAAATTTATGCACCAACAAGTAATAGCGAAGAAGAAGACATTGACACTTTTTATGAGGAGCTAGAGGCGACCATGGAACAGTGTAAATCCCAAGAAATAACTATTATATTAGGGGATTTCAATGCAAAGGTAGGAACAGCTAAAGTGAAAAATATGACTGGGGGACATGGCCTTGGAGAGATGAATGACAGAGGGGATAGATTGATAGATTGGGCAAAGACACATGAAATGATTATAGGTAATACCTTGTTCGAACAACACCCTAAGCGACTATGGACATGGCAAAGCCCACACAAAAGAGTACACAATCAAATTGATTTTATACTGGTACAGAGAAGATTCAGGAATGGGCTAACATTTGTTAAAACAAGGCCAGGAGCAGATTGCAATCGCGACCATGTACCAGTAGTTGGAAAGATAAGAATAAAACTGCGGAAGGCACAGCAATCACCAAGAAATATAAAATTAAAACTAGATATGCTAAGAGTAGATAAACAGATGAGTGATAAGTACAGCACGATAGTACAAAATAGATATAATTCTATTGACAAAATACAGGACATCCTGGAGCAGTGGGAAATACTCAAACAATCGATTCAACAAACATCAAAAGAAGTAATACCAGTGACTAAAGGAATCAACAAAAAGAAATGTATGACAAAAGAAATATTACAACTAATGGACAAAAGAAGAAAACATAAGAAAGAAGAACGGACATACAAAATATTACACAAAGAGATCCAGAACAAATGCAGAGAAGCAAAGGAAGGATGGTTAAAACAGAAATGTGAGGAAATGGAAAAACAACAAAAGAAAGACTCATAATTTATGCACAATCAGTTAAATGAATTAACAGGAAGAAAAGAAGTCAAAGTTTCAGGATGTGTGAAATCAAAGTAAGGAAATATAATAATGGGACAGGAGAAGACAATGGAAAAGATGGACAGAATATATCAGTCAACTCTATGATGATGAAAGACCAGAATTAAACAATTCAGATGAAGACACAGGACCACCAATAATGCAGAGTGAAGTGGAGGACGCAATTCAACACATGAAAAGAGGCAAAGCTCCAGGTCCTGACAATATAACAATCGAAGAGATAAATGCATTAGGAGAACTGGGAGTACAAGTCATAACAAAATTACTCAATGACATATATAACACTGGACACATACCCGAAGATCTACTAAAATCTATCTTTGTAGCCATACCGAAGAAGTCAGGCACCACTGATTGTGAAGACCATCGCACTATTAGTCTCATGAGCCATATGACTAAAATATTACTAAGAATAATCATGAGACGTGTAAGGAACAAAATAAAACCAGAAATAAGTGAGGAACAATGTGGATTTGTGGAAGGAAAGGGCACCAATAATGCAATATACATTTTAAGAACATTGATAGAAAGATCTATAGAGGTTAAGAAAGATCTATATATGTGCTTTATAGACTACACGAAAGCATTTAACAAAGTAAAGCATGTGGAAATAATAAATATGCTGGAGAAATTAAACATTGATGGCAAGGATTTGCTAATCATAAAAAACATGTACTGGCAACAAACAGCAGCTATACGAATTAACAACCAAACAGGACAATTCCAATATATAAAACAAGGAGTCAGACAAGGCTTTGTTCTGTCACTGGATTTGTTTTCACTTTACAGCGAATATATTATGAAATCAATAGTACACAAAAAAGGAATTGAAGTCAACGGTCAAACCATTAATCATTGACGCTATGCGGATGACACAGTCTTAATAGCAGAGACAGAACGAACTACAAGAAATGATAGGTATATTAGTAAAAGAAAACAACAATAAAGGTATCAGTCTGACTAGTAAGAAAATAGAAGTAATGGTTATATCGAAGAAACAATCATCACCATCATGCAGCATAAAAATAAACAAGACAAATCTGAAACAAATGCAACGTTTCAAATACTTGGGCACAGTGATAACATCAGATAGAAGATGCACCACAGAAATAAAAAGCAGAATAGCTCAAGCCAAAATAGCATTTCAGAAAATGAAAAATATCTTAGGCAACAAATCTATGTCGATAGAAATGAGAGAGAGAGTTCATCGATGCTATATAGAACCAATTCTGACCTATGGAAGCGAATCATGGACAATAGACAAACAAATGAAAAGACGATTAGATGCCACAGAGATGGGATTTCTCAGAAGAATGTTGAAAGTTCCCTGTGACAGCTAAAAAGACCAATGAGAAAGTTCTCAGAGGCCAACACAAAAAGGGAGCTCTTAAAAAACACCAGAAAGAAACAATCAACATTTTTTGGGCACATCATGAGAAGAGGAAAGTTAGAATACTTTGTTACAACTGGCAAAATAAAGGGAAAGAGAGATCGCGGACAACAAAGAGAGAAAATAATGGATAGATTGGTGTCATGGCATGGAAAATAGTCAACAACAGAACTCATACGATGCACTGTGGATAGAAGATTGTGGAAGGACATGATCTCCAACGCCAACCGGTACGGCACATGATGATGATGAATAACTCCAGGCATAGATTATATAAAGAAATAACAGACAAAATTGTTTGGCAACGTGATAAGCAGAAAGATCAAAACACAACGAGCCATCAATAAGCGTTGCCAGAACACCAGACCAAAGGCCGACCACGAAAAAGATGGATTGATGAGATATTAGAAACATCAGGAAACATAATCGCAGCAAAGACAAACAGACTAGTAAAAGACAGCAATTTACATCTCCCCTCGACGCTGGAAGGTGAATGAGGAAGGAAAGAAGAATCAGAAAATTCAAAATGTTTGCTTCGACTTTGTGTTAGTCATAAAATATCTCAAAACACAACATAGATAAAAATCATTTGTCCTCATGGCTGAGATAAACCTTCACATCTACCGTCACCTTCAGAGTTGAAGAAAGAGTTTGCTCCAAATTATTCCGCCACGGACTGGTTTCTCCACATTCCTCTATACGACAGGTTTGTCAATTACTGTCATCAGTAATGTCGTGTCCATCAGTCACTGCTCTAGCATTGCTTAGTTTACATTATGTAAGTAGGAGAAAACATTCGAACATGTGACGCTTATCTATTCCGATTCTGATTTACAGTTAGATGATAAGTGACCAGTGCACCATGCATAGATAACAATATATCGTTTGTTTGTTATATTCTATGGTTTGTTAATGGATAAAAACAGGGGCGATGAAAAACATTCAATCCAATTTATTGTCTACCATATGATTTTCCGGTTGTTTCCAAAATGGAGGAATTATTTTTCTCCGGCTTGGTATAGAACCGTTGATCAGAGGTTTAACTAGCCGCTATCGTAAAAACGATGTTGTTAATGAAACGTAGACCTGATACAGAATGTGTAAATTAGCAGTAGATAGTAGTGATAGTTTTTTCGGCCCTAAAACAACAACAAAAAATAGGATTCTGGAATGTGCGAACAATGGCCGCTCCGACGAAACATGCACAGGTCGCGAGCGAGATGGACAGATACGATCTAGATATTTTAGGATTAAGCGAAATGCGCTGGCCTGGAACAGGTAGGAGATCTATTGATAATAAAATAGTAGTTTTTTCTGGAAGGGAAGATGGAAAACACCGTGAAGGAGTAGGCATAA
Source organism: Megaustenia siamemsis (assembly GCA_032433765.1). Taxonomy (NCBI): domain Eukaryota; kingdom Metazoa; phylum Mollusca; class Gastropoda; order Stylommatophora; family Ariophantidae; genus Megaustenia; species Megaustenia siamemsis. The sequence goes on along the minus strand of JAVIAB010000046.1, from coordinate 50,634,236 downwards.
TGATGACAGACAAAGCTGCAAGAAGTTTATTAGAATGGGAACCGGTAAATAGCCGTCTGATACGAACACGATACAAAACAAAACATGGAAGACTTTCAATTATTCAATGTTATGCGCCTACTAACGAAGCTGATGATGAAGTTAAGGATGATTTTTATAACCAACTGCAACAACTTATAAACAAAATACCAAAACACGATCTTTTAATTGTATGTAATCGGAGACTTCAACGCCAAAGTAGGACAAGATAACGCAGGAGTGGAACATGTGATGGGGAGAGAAGGCTGTAATACAACAAGTCAGAATGGAGAAAGATTAATAGAATTATGTTTAATAGAAAATTTAGTTATAGGTGGGACATTATTTCCACACAAAAATATCCACAAAACAACATGGATATCTCCTGATGATAGAACATCAAATCAAATTGACCACCTATGTATTAAACAACAATTCAGATCATCATTAATAGATGTAAGAGCATACAGAGGTGCTGATGTTAATAGTGACCACAACCTGTGCATTGGGAAAATAAGATTAAAATTTAGAAACCAACAGAAGAGGTCAATTACACATAAAATTGATAGTCATAAACTGAAAGATGAAGCCATAAAGGAAAAGTTTAACATAGAGCTAAGTAATTGTTATTCAGCACTTGGTGAAATAGACTTAGATATCAATGAAATGTGGGACTCACAGAGCAAAATACTAATGACAGCAGCAGAAGCAAGTGCTGGACTGAAGAAAATGGAAAAACGAGCTTGGATCTCAGACACCACATGGAAATACATCAAAGAAAGAAGAGAAGCAAAGAGAGCCATGACTAATGTAAAGACAGATCTTGGAAAGGTTCTGGCAAAAGCAACATACAAAGAATTAGACAACAAAGTGAAAAGTTCGGCAAGAAGAGATACAAGAGCTTATATAGACAACTTGGCAGAGAAAGCAGAGACAGCTGCAATTACAGGAGACAGCAGAACTCTTTATACTGTACAAAAGATGCTGACAAACACCTATACATCCAGTGGAACACCAATTCTAGACAAATCTGGATTAATGCTAACAACAAGCGCAGACATAAAAGCTCGTTGGGCGGAACACTTCAAAGAAATTCTTAACCGTCCACTACCTCACAGTTTAATAGATTTTGAAGCTGAAACACCAGCAGCAGAATTAGATGTAAATTTAGATGACTTCACCTTGAGTGAAATAGAAACCACCTTAAAGCTAATGACCAATAACAAGGCTGCTGGAGAGGATAAGTTAACAGCTGAGATCCTCAAGGCAATTGATAGCCATAATTTAATACATCTCCAAAAAATGTTCAACATCATTTGGAAAACAGAGAAGACGCCTCATAAATGGAAAAAAGGAATCATTGTTAAGATCCCAAAAAAGGGCAATCTTAGAGATTGTAACAACTGGAGAGGCGTGACACTTTTGTCAGTTGCCTCAAAGTTATTCTGTAAAATCATCCTAAATAGAATAAAGGATTCAATAGATACAGTGATGCGTGAAGAACAGGCTGGGTTTAGAAAAGGGAGAAGCTGTCTTGACCACATTTTCACTCTACGACTTATATTGGAGGAACACATTGAAAAGCAAAAACCTTTTGTACTTAACTTCATCGACTTCAAAAAAGCATTTGATAGTATTCATAGAGATTCTTTGTGGAAAATTCTGAAGCAATATGGCTTACCATCAAAAATCATAAATATTATCAAAGACATGTATGATGGTTACACATGCGCAGTTCGAACAGAGGAAGGACTGAGCGAATGTTTCCCAATAGAAACTGGGGTTAAACAAGGATGTATTTTATCGCCCTTGTTATTTGGAATTGTTATGGACTTCATAATGAAGAAATGCTGCACTGGTAATAAAGGCATCGAATGGATACAAGGAGACCATTTGGAGGACCTCGACTTTGCTGATGACATAGTTCTCATCAGCAGTCAGATAAAAACGATGCAGGAAAACACAAATGAACTATCATCAATAGCCAGCAAAATTGGGCTTGAGGTCAATCATGAAAAGACTAAAGTCATGAAAAGTTTAATTCCAACAAGTGACAAAATATACATGGAAAACAAACCAGTAGAAGAGATCGAGCACTTTATCTATCTTGGAAGTCACATTGATCGAGAAGGGGATACGAGCAAAGAAATTAGAATCAGACTGGCTAAAGCAGCAATGTCTTTCAGAAGCCTTGAAAAGTTGTGGAAATCAAAACTCATTAGCACAAACACAAAACTTAGGCTATTCAAATCAAATGTACTATCAACCCTTACGTATGCGTGTGAAAGCTGGAAAACAACAAGAGATATAGAAACAAAGTTGAACGCATTCGAAAATAAATGTCTAAGGAAAATACTTGGTATAGAATGGAACGAATTCAAAACAAACGAGGAAATTAGAGAAATCGCCAATCAACCACTAATATCTTCAGTAATAAAGAAAAGACGATGGTCATACGTTGGACATGTGATGAGAAGAGATAATAATCGAATAGCAAAGCAAGCCCTCATATGGGAAACAACAGGTAAAAGAAAAAGAGGAAGACCCAGGGAGACACTGAGAAGAACATTGATGAGAGAGGCAAGAGCAGCAGGAATCGGCTCCCTCAATGAGATAGAACTGCTTGCACAGAACAGAGACAGATGGCGAGATTTGATAAAATATCTTTAAAAGAAAACTGCTAGAACAAAAATTCATATAGGAGAAGGTGTATCTTGGTCTACGCCCTATGGGCCGGTTACGGCTCGAAAGGTCAATAGATAGATAGAGATATGATGATCTTCTCTCTCCTTCAGACTTTAGTTGTCTCCCCTTTAAATATATTAATGAACTGTCTTTTTATCATTTTGACAACACGATTTTGCCATATTTGCTGTGTGTTGATAACTTTGTGCTCATAGATGTCCATTGTTGAGGTAACCTTCTGTTGCATGTCGAGAACAGTCACCAAGTAAGTTGTTCTGAGAACACATTTGTTCTCCTTTTCTTTCTCTTCTGTGTCAGTTCAAATATTTCCCTGTTTACTGATTTAACTAACTCAATGAATTAGGAAGAATGCGTTAGGAAAATAACCTTGGATGGTTTAGTACCACGGACTTCTAGAACGACCATTTCTCCATTTTACGGGTACTATGCCTTCCCTGATTGTTCTTCCAAATCATTAATGGTGTCTGACGTCACTAAAATATATCAGGTATGAACCAGCTTAAATATTTAATTTACAAAACATTTCGTTTTGTGTCCATGTTTTACAATTGTATGACACACACACACACACACACACACACACACACACACACACACACACACACACACACACACACACACACACACACACACACACACACACACACACACACACACACACACACACACACACACACACACACACACACACACACACACACACACACACACACACACACACACACACACACACACACACACACACACACACACACACACACACACACACACACACACACACACACACACACACACACACACACACACACACACACACACACACACACACACACACACACACACACACACACGCATATATGTTGTATATATGTTGTATATATGTTGTATATAAGTGTATTCATACTGCCCATTTTCCATATTTGTATTTGGTGGGTGCATATGTGAAAATATAGTTCCTTTTAAGCTGACCCTCATAATTAATGGTACAATTCGTTGTATTTAGTAGACGAAGCGAATAAAAACACAGATATGGCAGTAGTTTGTTAATCAAATGTGTATTTGCTGCTAATACAATTTAAGAAATCCACAAAATACAAAAAACACAGTAACTGTTTTATTGTAATTTTCTTGCATGGCTGTGGTTTGTTTTTCAGTGCTGCAGGCAGTTCATGCACAAACGAGCGTGTGTCTGTCACAATTATCTGCCAGTGTGTCGGTCTATGGTCCAACTTGCGACATCTATAGAACCTTCCTCAAATGTACGATCAAGGATACGGGTTACCATCTTCCAGGAGTGGCAACCGAAGAAGGCATTGATATGCTGCAGGCACTGTTTGACACCGAAATGGCCAAGTTGGGAATGAGCTGTGATATTAGTTTGAGGGTCTTGATTGCAGAGCTTCAAAATGAGAACAGTCAAGGAGGAACTGCTGTCACTGCAAAGCCAACAGGTAAGAAGAAACATTGATCTTACTTTAGAAATGAGAATCCTGGACTTTGTGATGGACAAATGTCTAGAACCTTAACTGGTCGTGTAGTGTCTACGTAAGGAAGCGCATTTCGTCTTCACTGTATCTCTTTATCCACTGGTATTTGACTGGTACATTTCCATAATTCAATGTTAGTGATTTTGTCCTGCCATTTCCATCCATAGCGATTTTACATTCTTCAGAGAGTATTCTTCTGCTTCTTCTTTTCTTCCTTATTTGCTTTTCAGCGTCGTGGTTAGATGATATATTTTGTGGTCTTTTACTCTTTTGTTGGCCTCTGCTGCTGTTATGTTTCCTAATGTTTCTAATATTCCACCCGTCCATCTTTTCCGTGGTCATCCCTTGAACCTGGTGTTCATCCAACATTTAATGAAGGCTCGGGGTATTGTGTTTTTATCCGTCTGCCTTACAACGTGGATACATTTTTTTATCTGTTGTTTTTTTTTATGTGCTCTATGGCGGAAATTATTCCTACCTTTTTTTCTAAGTTCTTCATTTCTGATATTATCTCTAAGGTTGTTTCATGTCAATCGTCTAACACATTTCATCTCGGTAGTGGTTATTTTCGTATTGCATTGTCTTGCATATAGGGTCCAGGACTGACATTGATAGCACAACGTTGGGATGAAGATTGTATTGTAGAGTGTCCGTTTTACCTCTAGTGTTATTTCCTTGTTGTACAACAGTGGTGATAACTGTCCGAAGATTTGACAAGCTTAGTTGCATGTTGAGTCTATTTCTGCTGCTTCTGAATTGTTTATCACTAGACTTCCTATATATTTAAATTCTTCCACTTGTTTTAGTTGTCTGCCGTCTATAGTTATGTTGATGTTCTGTTAATCTTTGCTATATTCATCACTTCAACATTGTTGATGTTGATTTTCATGTTGCATTGGATGCCAGCGCTATTAAGTTATGTAGGTCTATTTTTCCATGTATTAGTGCCTGGTAAAGGTATACTGATGATATAGTCTTAATCGCTAAGAGTTAAAATGAGTTACAACAAATGTTGGACATTATAGTGAAAGAAAGCAAAAATAAAGGACTCATCCTTAATAGCAAAAAGACAGAGGTAATGGTAACAGCAAAGCAAAACACATCACCTCAGTGCAAAATAAAGACAAGTGGAACAATATTAAAACAGGTAAATAAATTTAAATATTTGGGAACTTTGTTAACCTCAGACGGAAGATGTACAACAGAGGTGAGATGCAGAATGGCTCAGGCAAAAGCAGCTTTCCAAAGAAATGAGGAAGATACTATGGAATCCATTTCTGACAATCGAAACAAGAAAAAGAGTTCTTAAATGTTACGTAGAGTCAGTCTTAACATATGGATGCGAATCATGGACAATAGGACAACAGACAAGAAAATCACTGGAGTCTGTAGAAATGTGGTTTTGCAGAAGAATATTGAGAGTACCATGGACAGCTAAGAAGAGTAATGAAGATGTTCTGAGAGAGGTCAAAGCAAAAAGAGAGCTAATTTCCAATATTAGGAAGAAACAATCATCATTTTTTGGCCATGTAATGAGAAGAGAACAACTGGAATATATTGTAACAACTGGAAAATTTGAGGAAAGAAGAGATAGAGGGAAGCAAAGAGAAAAAAAATAACAGACAGCTTAAGAGAATGGTTTGGCAGAAGGTCAACAACAGAAATGATAAACAGCTGCCGAGATCGAAAATTGTGGAGAGGCATGATCACCTACGCCAGCAGGCGCGGTACTTGATGATGATGAGTGCCTGATTGTTTGCAAATAGAAGCTCGTTAATCTCACCTGTGTTCGATGGGTTGGCTAACTTACTTGTGTAGTCCATTTAGGTATTAAACAATAGGGAAGATAGAACGCACACTTACTGCCTTACTGTGCAGCTGCTGTTGATGTAGATACCTTTAATTTGGCTGGTCAGATGTTAGCTTACATCGCCCTTTGTTAATAATCCCCATACTTGTTCTTTATTTACTTGGTTGAATGCTTTGTTTTTGTCAATGAAAGACATATAAATATTTTGGTTCTGTTCTGTCGTCTTTTTTGCTAGCTGCTTTTTGGTGTAAATAGTGCGTCGTGTGTAGTACATCCTCTATTTTTTGGAACCCTTTTTGAGAATCGCTTAACTGAAGTTCTATTTATAGCCTGAGCTTTTTTCCCATAAATGTGATGTAAACCTAACCACATACATCAGTGAATGCTCTTCCCAGCTATTTAAAGTGTGTTACTTGTTTTGTATCTTGATGAACTATAGCTGTGTTTAATATCTTCTTTTGTCGTCTGTTGACGTGACTTCTTTTTTATTCCAGTACTAAAGTTCATCGTATTCATTTTACATTCTTTGTTCAATGACAGCAGATGTTGAAGTTCTGTTTCTTTGAAAGCCGTTAAATGTTCTAAGTTTTTACTTTAAACTAGTTCTTGCTTTCTCTCCTCTTGTGCGTATCAACGCCGATGATCTAACTCTCTCCGTCTCTCTCTGTCTCTATCTGACGCTCACGGGACGACTAACGTAATAGATATACCTCTTTGTCACTCTTTGTCTCTCTGTGTCTCTCTCTGTATCTCTCTCTCTGTCTCTCACCGGACGACTAACGTAATATATATACCTCTTTGTCACTCTTTGTCTCTCTGTGTCTCTCTCTGTATCTCTCTCTGTCTCTCACCGGACGACTAACGTAATATATATATACCTCTTTGTCACTCTCTGTCTCTCTGTGTCTCTCTCTGTATCTCTCTCTGTCTCTCACCGGACGACTAACGTAATATATATACCTCTTTGTCACTCTTTGTCTCTCTGTGTCTCTCTCTGTATCTCTCTCTCTGTCTCTCACCGGACGACTAACGTAATATATATACCTCTTTGTCACTCTTTGTCTCTCTGTGTCTCTCTCTGTATCTCTCTCTCTGTCTCTCACCGGACGACTAACGTAATATATATATACCTCTTTGTCACTCTCTGTCTCTCTGTGTCTCTCTCTGTATCTCTCTCTCTGTCTCTCACCGGACGACTAACGTAATATATATACCTCTTTGTCACTCTCTGTCTCTCTGTGTCTCTCTCAGTATCTCTCTCTCTGTCTCTCACCGGACGACTAACGTAATAGATATACCTCTTTGTCATTCTCCCTTCAAAGGTCGTTAAATGGGAGTAAAGCCGTTGTGTTGTTGTTTGCAGTAGAACTATGATATTCGAGACTTTCGGCCCAACACCTCCGTCTTCAACATGAATACCAGATCTGCCTTCCCAGTCCATCCCTATTCATTTGGTCAAAAAAGACTAGTTAGTCTGTAACGAGGGGCATCGCGAAGATGCGGAGTAAGGTCTGTGTGTGTCTGGATCAAATATACTGGAGCAAACTGTCAACTATGAGTCGCTGTCCCTTCAAACTTGTCGCTGTGGTGCGACTTTGCCACCCCCCTCTCCTTCCCAGGCGTCGATTGTAAAACAAAGTGGTGTTCTTCGTTATTGTTTTATAGTTGACCTCAAACATGTAGCTTTGTGCGCAATCACCTAGTTTGTTTACTCTTGGGAAGTATATCCCACCTCAAACATGTAGCTTTGTGCGCAATCACCTAGTTTGTTTACTCTTGGGAAGTATATCCCACCTCAAACATGTAGCTTTGTGCGCAATCACCTAGTTTGCTTACTCTTGGGAAGTATATCCCACCTCAAACATGTAGCTTTGTGCGCAATCACCTAGTTTGCTTACTCTTGGGAAGTATATCCCACCTCAAACATGTAGCTTTGTGCGCATTCACCTAGTTTGCTTACTCTTGGGAAGTATATCCCACCTCAAACATGTAGCTTTGTGCGCAATCACCTAGTTTGTTTACTCTTGGGAAGACCCTGGCTGCTTTAGTCGGGATTTTATTATGATTTCTCTCTGCGGCAACCACGCCTGGTCTCAGTAGCAAGCAACAGATTGCAACATCAATTACGTATCGACAGAAAAAAAATATGAGTACCTCCGAGTTAGGAGTTAACTGACTATGCGGGGAGGGACCCCTGTGCACACGGCTGCCAGAGAGAAGCGGATTCACACGCAAAATTCAGTTCCTAGTCTCTAGGGACGTTGCCAGAGGTTAACGCTGGCAAACGAAAACAAAACCAGTATGTGTGATCTTTCCTTTTATTTTAACAACTTAAAGTATCTTGGTACATCTCGTTTTAGTATTTAATATTTTTAAAAATATATTTTCAGTATTTCTTTCGTTTTACATTTGCAGTTGAAGTCTATTTTTAGTACTGACGGTACAACTTTAACAGAAATACTGCCCTGCACCATGCAGTCGAGTAGGGCGTGCACGAAGCGATACTGTCCACGGATTTTACAGAAGCATTTTGGGAAATGCTGTGACAAGTGCTGTTACAGTTGGACAAAATAAATCATATTCTGCATAATTGTAGTTATAATTAGTGGAAGACCCCTGCATAACTGCGAATGAAAATTCTAAATTGGTCAACAGCTCGTGCCAGTGGAATGATTCAAATTAAGATCTCATCTCATTGAACGATCCAAACAAAGACGGCTCCAGACCACATGATAGCAGCATGACGATATTAATAGAAATGTACTCAGAAGTAAACAAACCAATAAATGCCTGCTCCACAGACTACACCAAAGCTTTTGATAGAGTACAACATAAACAACTTATAGACTGCATAAAAGGTATACTTCTAGATACACATACATACGGATAATATGTAATTTATACTGGGAGCAAACAGCAATAATAAAATATAACAAACAGAACTTTACCAGGGCTTAAAATAAGAATAACAAAATGTTATTTTCTCAACATTCCTGTATGGTGCAGAAACATGGACATTAGACAAAAAGAACAGAACAGAAAATTGAAGCTTTTGAAATGTGGATTTATAGACAAATTGGAAGAATTGAATAGGAAAAAAAGAAAACAAATGATGAAGTATTAAAACAACTAACAATGAAAAGAGAACTACTAAACATAAATAAAACAAGGCAAATGAGAATTTGGGGGCTTGTTAAAAGACACAGAAGACTACTAAAAGTAAACTTGCAATGGAAAATACAAGGTAAAAGAGGCACAAAAGAAAGACTAGTCAGCCAATGACAAGCTGCACCATCAAAGCAAGAGACAGAGCGGAATGGCGATCGATGACAACCAACATTCTATGCAGAGAGGGCACTCATCAAAAATGAAGCAATGTTTCAATTCACAGAAAGTGACCTTCATAGAAAGACACATCATTGACTCAAGCCTACCTTACCTACCGATAATAGCAGAACAGGATAAAGGAAAGAAGAATAGAATGTAATTGTACAACATATTACTCTTTATAACCGTATATCTATTAATCAAGACAAGAAAATCACTGGAGGTTGTAGAAATGTTGTTTTACAGAAGAATGTTGAGAATACATTGGGCATCTTCGAAGAGTAATGAAAACATTCTGAAAGAAGCCAAAGCAAAAAGAAAGCTAATTTCCAATATTAGGAAGAAACAATCATCATTTCTTGGCCATGTAATGAGGAGGGAACAGCTGGAATATATTGTAACAACTGAGAAAATTGAGGGACGAAGAGATAGAGGGAAGCAAAGAGAAAAGATACCAGACAGCTTAAGAGAATGGCTTGGCAGAAGGTCAACAACACAAATGCTAAATAACTGTCGAGATCAAAAGTTGTGGAGTTACATGATCACCTACGCCAGCAGGCCCGGTACTTGATGATGATGATGATAATGATCTATCACTCGGTGTGTGTTTCATTTTTTTTATCGTGGGTGTTCCTGTGGTCTATAATAATTTTGATTTGAATATCTTCTCAATTTTGTGGTCAGTTTCTTAATGTAGTTACCATCCCCTGGTTTAGAGGTAGCGATATTTATATTATTTAAGGATAAGGGTAACGATGTTTAGGTCTCTCAGATAACGGTCACAATCAGGAAGTTATGTTTGCACTCGGGCGCAGTAAGGAACCCTTGACATTTAACAATCGAAAGTGGTAGCCAAATCTGGCCGCCGACCATTCAAAGTAGTCAGAGAAATCTACCCACACCACGGATCGTCGAACTACGGAACTCGTTCACCAAGTTCTCATCGGAGCTTTCTGGATTGTTCCAGGGAGAAATGGAAATACTTGTGGATTTGTACGGAGTGCCGTGAAAATGTTCTAATTTAATGTTGCTGTATAAATGTTACAATACAACGCTTCTGTGAAAATGTTATAATAAACGTTGCCGTGAAAATGTTCTAATATAACTTTCACATGCAAATGTTCTAGTATATTGTAGCTGCAAAATTGTTTAACATAACATCCATAAGAAAATGTTCTAATTTAACTTTCCTATGAACATGTTCTAATATAACGTTGCTGTCAAAAAGTTATATTATAACCATGGGCGGATCTAGGGGGGGTCATGGGGGGGCATTGCCCCCCCCCCAAAAAAAAAACAAAAAACAAACGTACTTCTTAGTACATTCATTAATAAAGTGAGAGCAACGTTTGTTTACTTATTATTATTATTTTTAAAGAAGAAAAGAGGTAATATAAAAAAAAAATTCACAAATATATAGGTCTATTTATTCAATCTTTTGATATTGAAATCATGTCCACGGAAAAACAACTAAAAAAATACGATATTTTTTGTGTACGATTGTTCTTCTGTGAAGAAAATGTTAATTATTTATCGCTCTGGCGGTGCCAAAATTGCCGTGCTGATTTGATTTTATGACAGCACAAGGGACAAGGGAGTAGATATGTTTAATGAGTTGTTTGCCGGTGTACATATATTTGTTATATATGCTGTAAAAAGGACTTCATTTAGTTGCGGACTACCTGTTATATTTTAGTTGTTATTAATGTCTAAAGGTTTTTAATATATTTTAAAAATGAAACGAATTACAAATTTCTTTCAAAAAGTTTCAAAATCACACGAAACTGAAACTCGATCTGCTTTTATGCTTCCTGATTTTACACCTACATCTAGGGTCGATATTAGTCCTAGTGAAACGAAGGATAAAAAAATTACTATTACATCAACAACTACTAATACAGTTAACAGTGAGCCAGTTTCTGAAAGTGATCTCGTTTCCAACGCTAGTCTGCCTAATACTCGTACAATTACATTTATAAAAAGTGAAGCTGGTCCACTCAATAGTGATATTAATAATCAGTGTGAGACGGACTTGGGCAATTTAAATTATGGACCAGTGGCAGGACCCAGTATGGATATTAATAGTCAGTGTGAGATGGACTTGGGCGACTTAAATTCTGGACCAGTAAGGCCAGTCTTAAGATCTTACCCGCCTTCACTGTGTGGTAAAGTCAACCGTTCTTTTTCTAAAGCTTATTTTGAACAATATCACTGGCTAGAATATAGTAAACGAAAAGATGCAGCATTTTGTTACGTTTGTCGTGTATTTGACAAATCTTTTGCATGTGAAGAAACATTTACTAAATCTGGTTTTAGAAACTGGAAAAAATTAAAAGAAAAACTTGATAAACATGGAAAAAGTAAAAGTCATTTGTTATGCATGGAAAAATATGCAATGCATAAATATAGTAATGAAAAAGGAAGTGTCATGTCAATGATTTCAAAATCACATAAGACCGAAGTGGAAAAAAACAAAGAGTACATGGCGAAAGTTGTTGATGTTATTATACTTCTTGGAAGACAGGGCATTGCGTTCAGAGGACATGATGAAAAGAAAGAATCTAATAGTAGGGGTAATTTCTTAGAGTTCTGCGAGGTGTTTGCTAAGTATGATAGTACATTTAAACAAAATTTTACAAAAAACATTTCATTTTGTAGCAAAACTATTGTGAATGAAGTGATTGACATAACTTCAGCTCTTCTTTTTGAGAAAATAGTTAAAGAGGTTAAAAGATGCGAGTTTTTTGCAATTATGGCTGATGAGGCAAGATGTCAGAAACAGCAACAATTGTCTCTCTGCGTTCGGTATGTTGACGATGAACTCACTCCACATGAAAGATTCCTTGGTTTCTATGATTGCTCAAGCAAACGAACAGCAATAGATTTAGCTGATTTGATAATGACTGTTCTTCGGAAGTTTAGTATTGAAGGATTATCAGTAATAGCGCAAACTTATGATGGTGCCGCAGTAATGTCTGGTGATGTTGGAGGGCTGCAAGCTAAAATTAGAGAGTTTTATCCTGAAGCTGTTTACTTCCACTGTTATGCACATAAGGTTGCACTTATTGTAACAGACATTTGTAAAAACATAGAATCTTCAAGACTTTTATTCAATGCTTTGGAATCATTGTATGTACATTTTTCAAAACCGTCAAATCATGATGCTTTAAGAACGGTGTCAGGATTGTTACAGACAAAGCCTTTTGAAATAATTTCATTAAGTACAACTAGGTGGACATGCAGGTACCAGAATTGTAATCTGTTGATTAAACACTATGATAATGTAATGGCAGCTTTAAAATTTGAAATTGACAGAAATGAAGACAAAGACTCCATAGAAGCCATTGGAATTTTGAAATCAATATCAACATTTAATTTCATTGTCAACCTGTTTGTTTTTCATGAAATCCTGTCTTATACCCACGTATTAAGTCTATGTATGCAGAATGCAAATGTCACTTTAGGACAGGCTGCAGAACTGATAACAAATACTATGCGGACAATAGTAGACAAGAGAACTGATGATGAATTTTCTAAGATTTGGAAGAATATTGAAGAATTTTCACTGAAACACGGCATATGCTTAGAAAGTCCTACTGTATGTAAGAAAAGAAAACATGAAGAAAGTGTGATGCTAAAAGACAGTTTTGTTCTCTCAACTGTTGGAAAACCCCTAGATGGCCCTGAAAGTGTGAGCAATAAAGAATACTGGAAGATGAAAGTATATTTTGAAGTTATTGATGTCTTTGCAGCAAGGTTAAAGGAAAGATTTAGTGAAGAATCCTTACAACTCGCATGTGCTGTTGATGGGCTGTTTTGTTTGGATTATGAAAAGGCAACTCCATTTGTAAAGAAATATGCTGAGTGTTTAGGACTGAATGTTACTATCCTGAAAGCAGAAATATCAATTGTCAAAACATTAATTAGGAGCAAAGAAGGGGAAGTTTCACAATTCAGCTTTAGCTACTTAAAAGAGGTAGTAAACAAGAACACTTACCCACATTTTCATAAAATTCTAAGGGCTGCTATAACCATACCAATAAGCTCATCAGCATGTGAAAGAAGTTTTTCTGCGATGAGCAGGATTAAGACTTGGCTGAGGTCATCAATGACACAAGATAGACTTCGTAATTTGACGGTGCTTCACATAGAAAAAACATTGCTTAAAAACACCATCACGAGTGAAGAAGTTATGCAGAAATTTGCAGAAAAGCCTAGACGAATTAAACTGATGTAATTGGTGAGTACAGATTTTCTTTTTTTTTTTGTGCCGTTTTAATTTTTATAAAATGCATATTTTATGCTGTATACTTATTCCCGTTATTATTAGAAAAGTCAAATTGCGTCAAAGGTCTAATGACGATTATACACAAGTGACTCACACCCTTATTGCTGATAGCGCGAAGATGTCTATGCAAACCTGAAACAAAACAGTAGGCCTATAGCAGTGCCCCCCCAAAATTTTAAGGCTAGATCCGCCTATGATTATAACGTTGTTGTGAAAATGTTCTAATATAACGTTGCTGTCAAAAAGTTATATTATAACGTTGTTGTGAAAATGTTCTAATATAACGCTGCTGTGAAAATGTTCTAATATAACGTTGCTGTCAAAAAGTTATATTATAACGTTGTTGTGAAAATGTTCTAATATAACGCTGCTGTGAAAATGTTCTAATATAAAGTTGTTGTGAAAATATTTTTTGTTCTTGTTTTTTTTTCCCTAACTTTAATTACAACATTTCTTTGGTTTGTGTTACAGGCAGCTCGCCGGCTACTATCGAACAGAGCGAGTGTATGAATCCATTTCGTGCGAGTAAGGACAGACAAGGTTTTTTTTGCGACAGTTTTAACATCTTGGTTAAATGTGTACTTGAAGTGAACAACTTCACAGACCCGTCACGGGTGAGTGAGTCAGACCTTTCTGGGCTGAGGGTAGAGTTTGACGTACTCTTGGCGAAGTATGGCAAGTTATGTGACTTTGATCTGAAGAGAATCGTGACACAGATCTATGAAGAACGTCTGTTTGGAAAATCAGCAGGTGAGAGAAAGGGAACAATGTGTGGAAGAAATATATCTATCTATTAATCTTTCGTACCAGCCCATATGGCATAGACCCAGATACTCTTTCTCTTATCTAAATTGTTATTCTAGCAGTTTTCAATCTTTGTAAAGATCTGTTATCAAATCTCGATGATGTTTTGTTTGTGTAAAATAACTCATTCTATATCAATTTGCGTGTGAATTCGAACAAATATATTAAACTTGATTATACTTGTTCTCTCACCTTTTATTTTATTACATGACCATTATATATATATTCAGTTTGACACTAATTATTATTGTTCTTATGTTTCTTCTATCTCTGTATCTCACTCGTTTAAAGTAAACATATACAACTCTCTCTCTCTCTCTCTCTCTCTCTCTCTCTCTCTCTCTCTCTCTCTCTCGTTCTATTTCTCACATATTTCTAAATACTATCATTTCAAATAGTATCATTTTAAACAATGCTTTTTAATTTTGCCTTTTCATTTTCCTTTCTTTCCGTGACACTCAATATCATTATTTCTACCTCCCATTCAAACTTAAACTTTCTTGCTTTCGTTCTTGTTGTCGAGTTTCAATAAAGATGTACTTAATAATACGAGTTTCAATAAGGAAATCCTAATTATTACGAGTTTCAATAAAGATGTACTAACTATTACGAGTTTCAATAAAGATGTACTAATTATTACGAGTTTCATTAAAGAAGTTCTAATTCTTATGAGTTTCAATAAAGATGTACTTAATATTACGAGTTTCAGTAAAGATGTACTTAATATTACGAGTTTCAATAAAGATGTACTTAATATTACGAGTTTCAATAAAGATGTACTTAATAATTCGAGTTTCAATAAAGATGTACTTAATATTACGAGTTTCAATAAAGATGTACTTAATATTACGAGTTTCAATAAAGATGTACTAATATTACGAGTTTCAATAAAGATGTACTAATATTCCGAGTTTCAATAAAGATGTATTAAAATTACGAGTTTCAATAAAGATGTACTAATATTCCGAGTTTCAATAAAGATGTATTAATATTCCGAGTTTCAATAAAGATGTACTAATATTACAAGTTTCAATAAAGATGTACTTAATATTACGAGTTTCAATAAAGATGTACTAATATTACGAGTTTCAATAAAGATGTACTAATATTACGAGTTTCAATAAAGATGTACTAATATTACGAGTTTCAATAAAGAAGTACTTAATAATACGAGTTTCAAGCTGCGATTACTCCTCGATTATTTTTTTCGCTAAAAATTATCATAATCATCCCATGTTTTTGAAAATAAAACAAATTCAATCCGATTCCATTAATTCACAATATTGTTTTAAATAATCAAATTCATTTTCTTCCAGCTACAGCCGATGAGTGCATGATCGTCTTCATCAGCCAAAAATCGTTTAGCTGTGACGTAATTTATGCATACATGGAGTGTCTTCTCCGAGCTGTCAAGTGGGATAAACCAGGCTACTACATCCCTGATAATGTTTACAAAAACTACCAGAATGACGTTACTAATATTTTGATCAATTATGGTCTGAAGTGTGATCTTGATATTAAATTTATGGTGATTCGACTGCGTGAGAGACAACAAGTAGTGGGGAGAGGGTCTCGGTGTGGGCACAGCTCAATAAATATTGTTACGTTAATAACATTTACTTGTCTGTGGATTATGTCTCGATATTAACTGTTGTACGGACCTACCTAACATTTGTTGTACCATGTCTAGTTATTAACTGTTGTGTGGACATACCTAACATTTGTTGTACCATGTCTAGTTATTAACTGTTGTGTGGACATACCTAACATTTGTTGTACCATGTCTAGTTATTAACTGTTGTGTGGACATACCTAACATTTGTTGTACCATGTCTAGTTATTAACTGTTGTGTGGACATACCTAACATTTGTTGTACCATGTCTAGTTATTAACTGTTGTGTGGACATACCCAACATTTGTTGTACCATGTCTCGTTATCAACTGTTGTGTGGACATACCTAACATTTGTTGTACCTCGTTATGTTGAAAGAAGTTGTAAACTAGTATCATCATGTATGGAACATTGGATAAATCATTTTTTATTCATTTATTTTCTTCTCACAACGTTTCGTTGTTTATTAATTTTTTTCCGAATTATTTATTCTCTCTCTTTCATCTTCCTTTACTCTCCATCCTACCGTTTCTATCGCAAAATGAGTTATCATTATTTCCAATGTGATTACCTTTTTTACCCTGATTTGTTTATTTTTCCTTTTAGGGCCGCTTCTTTTGCTATGTCATTGCTTTCTTATAAAAAAAATAATAATCTTGGTTATACTAATGTCCAGCGCACGCATGATGTTTTTATTCAAACACTATTTTTGGAAACAAATACGACTTTTAATTTTTTTGACATATGCATATATACTCAATGTCCATAATTGACATCTGTAACACACACTTTTGAAACATCTCAAAGTGCACAACTATCGCTTCTAAAGCTAACATTAGCCAGTCATGAAACCACGACTATCGTTCCTAAAGTTTACCTTAGCCAGTCATGAAAACTGGACTATCGCTCCTAAAGCTAACCTTAGCCAGTCATGAAACCACGACTATCGCTCCTAAAGCTTACCTTAGCCAGTCATGAATCCACGACTATCGCTCCTAAAGCTTACCTTAGCCAGTCATGAAACCACGACTATCGCTCCTAAAGCTTACCTTAGCCAGTCATGAAACCACGACTATCGCTCCTAAAGCTAACCTTAACCAGTCATGAAACCACGACTATCGCTCCTAAAGCTTACCTTAGCCAGTCTTGAAACCACGACTATCGCTCCTAAAACTTACCTTAGCCAGTCATGAAACCACGACTATCGTTCCTAAAACTTACCTTAGCCAGTCATGAAACCACGATTATCGCTTATAAAAGCTTACCTTAGCCAGTCATGAAACCACGACTATCGCTCCTAAAGTTTACCTTAGCCAGTCATGAAACCACGACTATCGCTCCTAAAGTTTACCTTAGCCAGTAATGAAACCACGACTATCGCTCCTAAAGCTTACCTTAGCCAGTCATGAAACCACGACTATCGCTCCTAAAGTTTACCTTAGCCAGTCATGAAACCACGACTATCGCTCCAAAAGCTAACATTAGCCAGTCATGAAACCACGACTATCGCTACTAAAGCTAACATTAGTCAGTCATGAAACAACGACTATCGCTCCTAAAGCTAACATTAGTCAGTCATGAAATCACGACTATCGCTCCTAAAGCTAACATTAGTCAGTCATGAAATCACGACTATCGCTCCTAAAGCTAAAATTAGACAGTCATGAAACAACGACTATCGCTCCTTAATCTAACATTAGTCAGTCATGAAACCACGACTATCGCTCCTAAAGCTAACATTAGTCAGTCATGAAACCACGACTATCGCTCCTAAAGCTAACATTAGTCAGTCATGAAACGACTACTATCGCTACTAAAGCTAACAAAAGCTAGTCATGAAACCACGACTATCGCTCCTAAAGCTAACATTAGTCAGTCATGAAACCACGACTATCGCTCCTAAAGCTAACATTAGTCAGTCATAAAACGACTACTATCGCTACTAAAGCTAACAAAAGCTAGTCATGAAACCACGACTATCGCTCCTAAAGCTAACATTAGTCAGTCACGAAACAACGACCATCGCTCCTAAAGCTAACATTAGTCAGTCACGAAACAACGACCATCGCTCCCAAAGCTAACATTAGTCAGTCATGAAACCACGACTATCGCTCCCAAAGCTAACATTAGCCAGTCATGAAACAACGACTATCGCTCCTAAAGCTAACATTAGTCAGTCATGAAACAACGACTATCGCTCCTAAAGTTTACCTTAGCCAGTCATGAAACCACGACTATCGTTCCTGAAACTTACCTTACCCAGTCATGAAACCACGACTATCGCTAATAAAGCTAACATTAGCCAGTCATGAAACCACGACTTTCGTTCCTAAAGCTAACATTAGTCAGTCATGAAACCACGACTATCGCTCCTAAAGCTAACATTAGCCAGTCATGAAACCATGACTATCGCTCCTAAAGCTAACCTTAGCCAGTCATGAAACCACGACTATCGCTCCCAAAGCTTACATTAGCCAGTCATGAATCCACGACTATCGCTCCTAAAGCTAACCTTAGCCAGTCATGAAACCACGACTATCGCTCCTAAAGCTTACCTTAGCCAGTCATGAAACCACGACTATCGCTCCTAAAGCTAACCTTAGCCAGTCTTGAAACCACGACTATCGCTCCTAAAACTTACCTTAGCCAGTCATGAAACCACGACTATCGTTCCTAAAACTTACCTTAGCCAGTCATGAAACCAGGATTATCGCTTATAAAAGCTTACCTTAGCCAGTCATGAAACCACGACTATCGCTCCTAAAGTTTACCTTAGCCAGTCATGAAACCACGACTATCGCTCCTAAAGTTTACCTTAGCCAGTAATGAAACCACGACTATCGCTCCTAAAGCTTACCTTAGACAGTCATAAAACCACGACTATCGCTCCTAAAGTTTACCTTAGCCAGTCATGAAACCACGACTATCGCTCCTAAAGCTAACATTGGCCAGTCATGAAACCACGACTATCGCTACTAAAGCTAACATTGGCCAGTCATGAAACCACGACTATCGCTCCTAAATCTAACATTAGTCAGTCATGAAAAAACGACTATCGCTCCTAAAGCTAACATTAGTCAGTCATGAAACAATGACTATCGCTCCTAAAGCTAACATTAGACAGTCATGAAACAACGACTACCGCTCCTAAATCTAACATTAGTCAGTCATGAAACCACGACTATCGCTCCTAAAGTTAACATTAGTCAGTCATGAAACCACGACTATCGCTCCTAAAGCTAACATTAGTCAGTCATGAAACGACTACTATCGCTACTAAAGCTAACAAAAGCTAGTCATGAAACCACGACTATCGCTCCTAAAGCTAACATTAGTCAGTCATGAAACAATGACTATCGCTCCTAAAGCTTACCTTAGCCAGTCATGAAACCACGACTATCGCTCCTAAAGCTAACCTTAGCCAGTCATGAAACCACGACTATCGCTCCTAAAGCTTACCTTAGCCAGTCTTGAAACCACGACTATCGCTCCTAAAACTTACCTTAGCCAGTCATGAAACCACGACTATCGTTCCTAAAACTTACCTTAGACAGTCATGAAACCAGGATTATCGCTTATAAAAGCTTACCTTAGCCAGTCATGAAACCACGACTATCGCTCCTAAAGCTTACCTTAGCCAGTCTTGAAACCACGACTATCGCTCCTAAAACTTACCTTAGCCAGTCATGAAACCACGACTATCGTTCCTAAAACTTACCTTAGACAGTCATGAAACCAGGATTATCGCTTATAAAAGCTTACCTTAGACAGTTATGAAACCACGATTATCGCTTATAAAAGCTTACCTTAGCCAGTCATGAAACCACGACTATCGCTCCTAAAGTTTACCTTAGCCAGTCATGATACCACGACTATCGCTCCTAAAGTTTACCTTAGCCAGTAATGAAACCACGACTATCGCTCCTAAAGCTTACCTTAGCCAGTCATAAAACCACGACTATCGCTCCTAAAGTTTACCTTAGCCAGTCATGAAACCACGACTATCGCTCCTAAAGCTAACATTGGCCAGTCATGAAACCACGACTATCGCTCCTAAAGCTAACATTAGACAGTCATGAAACAACGACTATCGCTCCTAAAGCTAACATTAGACAGTCATGAAACAATGACTATCGCTCCTAAAGCTAACATTAGACAGTCATGAAACAACGACTATCGCTCCTAAAGCTAACATTAGACAGTCATGAAACAATGACTATCGCTCCTAAAGCTAACATTAGACAGTCATGAAACAACGACTATCGCTCCTAAATCTAACATTAGTCAGTCATGAAACCACGACTATCGCTCCTAAAGTTAACATTAGTCAGTCATGAAACCACGACTATCGCTCCTAAAGCTAACATTAGTCAGTCATGAAACCACGACTATCGCTCCTAAAGCTAACATTGGCCAGTCATGAAACCACGACTATCGCTCCTAAATCTAACATTAGTCAGTCATGAAACCACGACTATCGCTCCTAAAGCTAACATTAGTCAGTCATGAAACCACGACTATCGCTCCTAAAGCTAACATTAGTCAGTCATGAAACCACGACTATCGCTCCTAAAGCTAACATTGGCCGGTCATGAAACCACGACTATCGCTCCTAAATCTAACATTAGTCAGTCATGAAACCACGACTATCGCTCCTAAAGCTAACATTAGTCAGTCATGAAACCACGACTATCGCTCCTAAAGCTAACATTAGTCAGTCATGAAACAACGACTATCGCTCCTAAAGCTAACATTAGTCAGTCATGAAACCACGACTATCGC
Organism: Megaustenia siamemsis; assembly: GCA_032433765.1. NCBI lineage: Eukaryota > Metazoa > Mollusca > Gastropoda > Stylommatophora > Ariophantidae > Megaustenia > Megaustenia siamemsis. The sequence continues at coordinate 50,613,401 of JAVIAB010000046.1, read as the reverse complement.
TCCTAAAGCTAACATTGGCCAGTCATGAAACAACGACTATCGCTCCTAAATCTAACATTAGTCAGTCATGAAACCACGACTATCGCTCCTAAAGTTAACATTAGTCAGTCATGAAACCACGACTATCGCTCCTAAAGCTAACATTAGTCAGTCATGAAACCACGACTATCGCTCCTAAAGCTAACATTAGTCAGTCATGAAACCACGACTATCGCTCCTAAAGCTAACATTGGCCAGTCATGAAACCACGACTATCGCTCCTAAAGCTAACATTAGCCAGTCATGAAACCACGACTATCGCTCCTAAATCTAACATTAGTCAGTCATGAGAAAACGACTATCGCTCCTAAAGCTAACATTAGTCAGTCATGAAACAATGACTATCGCTCCTAAAGCTAACATTAGACAGTCATGAAACAACGACTATCGCTCCTAAATCTAACATTAGTCAGTCATGAAACCACGACTATCGCTCCTAAAGTTAACATTAGTCAGTCATGAAACCACGACTATCGCTCCTAAAGCTAACATTAGTCAGTCATGAAACGACTACTATCGCTACTAAAGCTAACAAAAGCTAGTCATGAAACCACGACTATCGCTCCTAAAGCTAACATTAGTCAGTCACGAAACAACGACCATCGCTCCTAAAGCTAACATTAGTCAGTCACGAAACAACGACCATCGCTCCTAAAGCTAACATTAGTCAGTCATGAAACCACGACTATCGCTCCCAAAGCTAACATTAGCCAGTCATGAAACGACTATCGCTCCTAAAGCTAACATTAGTCAGTCATGAAACAACGACTATCGCTCCTAAAGTTTACCTTAGCCAGTCATGAAACCACGACTATCGCTCCTAAAGCTAACATTAGTCAGTCATGAAACAACGACTATCACTCCTAAAGTTTACCTTAGCCAGTCATGAAACAACGACTATCGTTCCTAAAGATAACCTTAGCCAGTCATGAAACCACGACTATCGTTCCTAAAGATAACCTTAGCCAGTCATGAAATCAATCTTCTTTTGCTATAAATATGATAATTTGTCTTATTGTTATTGTTGTTATGTACTTCCTCATTCCTGACAACTCAGGCAGTAGATCGTCATCAGAGAGTGGTTCCCTGAAGGTAAATTTAACAGGGGATATGTAGTTTAGTCCTAACACGTCGGTCACGTGACAAGTAGGCCCGGGTTCAAAGACCACCAAAAGCTGGGATTATTTTCTAAAACTGAATTGGGAAGATTAATTCATGGTGTCGTCCTGGCGCTTCCTTCCCCCTGATCTCTTGGCCAGTGTGATCTGATGTCTAGCCCTCTCGGATAACGGCAATAAACAGGCAGTTCCGTGTGCAGTCTCGCGCGTTAAAGAAATCTTAACAATTAAATAAAAACAAATAGTAGGCCGTAAAATGTGGCAACTGCTTGGATCAAACTGTCAGCAAAAAACCTGCCCTCACCGTGGATTCTAGATGATGTCACGGAGTTTGTGCACACGGTTAAGCGTTCTACTCGAGAGCGAGGTCGTAGCATTTGTGGATTCGTCAAATGTGAAGTGAAGATGATCGTAAAAACAAGAACACATTTTTCCCAAGCAGTTTATCAAGTGATCGATTTGTGCCAATATTTGAATACAGGGACAAGAAGACGCACTAGCATTACATAAATATCTTGCAAGATGTCACTTTTATCTCCCTTGACTATACATTTTGACGTTATTTATGTCGCATTATTAAACCCACATTCTATTTGTTTTAACCTTTACCGTATCGTCCCCAACGATTTCAGTGATGGAGAAGTCTGCTTTTACATGGGGAAAAAAACATTCTTCTTTCTTCAACTTGATCTCCAGCACGTTGCTCTTCACATGCAGCAATTGTTGTGTGTGTGTGCTACTGCAGACCTTCTGACATGTTCCAGAGTCTTAGCCTGCGAGTCTACGTTTCATCATAATTGACGATAATATGGTTATTCTTCGTCCTCTTCTTCTTTCCTTCCTCGTTTGCCTTTCTGCGTCGAGGGGAGCCATAATTTCCGGACTCTCGCTCTTCTATTTTGCTCTCTGCTGTTATGTTTCTAATATTCCATCGCTCCATCTTTTTTCGTGGTCAACCCTTGGGTCTGGTATCCTCGCAACGTTTATTGAAAGCTCGTTGTGTTAAATTTTGATTACTCTGCCTTGTCACGTAGCCAAACCATGTTATCTGTTGTTTCTCTATATAGTCTATGGCGGAGGCTATTCCACCCTTTTTTCTCAGTTCGTCATTTCTGGTCTCGTCTCTCAGACATTTTCCTGTCATTCGCCTGACACATTTCAACTCAGTAGAGGAAATAAATGTCGATATTACAATACAGCGTACAATTTATTTTATTACAAAGTGTAGAGATTTGAAAGAAATTAGGTGTGCACAAAATGCGAGTCATTTCAAATGAAAGTAGATTGTCACAGTTAATTACTGTTACGTCACAGTCATTCATTTTTACGTCACTAGCTGCCATTTTACGTCACGAGCATACATTTTTACGTCATAAGCATACATTTTTACGTCACAACCTGACATTTTTATGTCAAAGGCGACCACTTGTACGTCATAACCGAACATTCTTACGTCACTACGATCATTGTCCATCATAATCAAGAGTAACTTATATCACCTACAGTGTTTTTATTTTATCTTTGTAAGCCGAGAGATGCACTGTGTAACGACTTCATACAGTCTACACAATTACTAAAATATTCTAAACCTGTTTTAGATAAATCACGTGTCCACGTCTAAGGCGTGTGTTATTACATTTTGATTTCCAAACGCCGTCTGGCTAATATATGTATTATTTTTAACAAAACAAAATGCAACATATATTGAAGATTAGAGACAAATAGAAACGAATGACTAAGTCTATCTGTAGACTTATCTATTCTTATTTGCGTGTTTGTGAATTTGAATTATGCAACCATGAGATATTTAAATTGTTAAATACACAACAAATTTGAATGTTTTTAAATGAGAATAAAGTTAATATTGTTTTGTAAAGATAGTGTTTTATTTAAATGTTGCTCTCATAACTCGATAATTCTTGTTGTATATTTAACATATTTTGTTTCGTTTACATGCAGTCCTGCTGACGTAGTTAAAAATGTCTCTCCACAAATTGATATCTGTAAGGTTGTTCAAGATTTGGACATTTCAATACCTGCCCATCCTCTACTTGTTACTTTTATTGCCCGTCATCTTCTTTCTGGGTTGGTCTCGAGGCAATACGCCGGTCTCGAGACAGAGAGGTTGTGTGTTCAAATCTCGACGGCACAAGTGTGGATTTTTTATTTGTGATTTCTCTCTGCGGCAACCACCCCTGGTCTCAGCAGCAAATTCTGGCGTCAAACGTCAATTGCTCATCGACAGAAAAATTGTGTACCTCCGAAGTTCGAGTTATCTACCTGTGCGGCGAGGGACCCATGTATACACCCCTGCCAGGGAAAAACGGATTTACACGCAAAATTCAGTTCGTGGTCTCTAGGGACATTGTCAGATGTGAAAGCTGGCGAACGAAAAAAAACGTAAAAAAAAAAGGAAAAGAAAAAAATTAATATCTGTAAGGTTGTTCAACATTTGGACAGCTCATTACTCATACTCTGCTTGCTAATGTTATTCTCTGTCATCTTTTTCCTCTCCACAATTCCCTCTCTCTCCTTACTAGTTTCCCAGTTATCACGTTTATCTTCTCCCGACACCACATCACGACTGTATCACTCTGATATTTGTAACAAGCTTCACTAAACTCAGATCTTTGGTAACCTGGTCCTTTAACAGTCAATGATTTACTTATCTCTCTCTCTCTCTCTCTCTCTCTCTCTCTCTCTGGCATGCACCTCGACCATCATAATTATGGTGATATCTAACTGTGTTGGTTAAAACGGCTCAAATATAACTGCCTATAGCCAGCCTTATAAAATACATCAGCCTACCAAAACCCCACTCTCATTTCAAGCTCCCATAGGCAAGTCATCAATTGCTGAAGAAAACCGAAGGGATTAGAACCACAAACTGCACGAGAAATTAAAGGTGATTGTTTTGTTAATTCTCTCCGTGAAAGAACGTAGCAACAGAAATAGAACTCAGACCATTCCAATGTTTCATCAGATGAGAATAAAAGGGAGACGGCATCATTGCTGCTTCTCTGGTCAAAATTAAAACCTCCAGAAATCAATTAATAACGGTTTTGATATCGTTAATTTATTTATTATTTATTTGTCGTTATTTTAACAACAAAAAGAGAGCTAATTTCCAATATTAGGAACAAACAATCATTATTTTTCAGCCATGTAATGAGAAGGGAACAGTTGGAATGTATTGTTACAGTTGGAACAACCGGGAAAATCGAGGGACGAAAAGATAGAGGGATGCAAAGAGAAAAGATACCAGGCAGCTTAAGAGAATGGCTTGGCAGAAGATCAACGACAGAAATGATAAATAACTGTCGAGATCGAAGTTGTGGAGAGACATGATCACCTACGCCAGCAGGCACGGTACCTCATGATGATGATGATATAACAAGCAAATCAACGTGAATGGATTCGCTGTATTAGATATATGGCCCTTTTCGTCTTGTCAGACGGTCTAGTTGAGGCTATTGTGTATTTTGTTTTAGGTTTTATTTTGGCCAAACAGCTTCTCTCGTGGCTAATTCTATCGATGTTATAGACAGACATACGCGGTCACAGAATCAACAATTCAGGCCCACTGATCCACAGGGTTTTCCATCCTTTTTCATGAGTCTTTTCTCTTCTAAGTTTTGCCTTAGCATAGTCTCAAATGATGTTTTACCGTTCCTTATACATGCTCTCCATGATGTGTGATCACTTGCCAGTCATTTTCACAGATGAAGAAGTAATTTAGAGATGATTTGCAGATATCTCTATATCGTAGTTTAGGTCTGCTGATTTGACTTTTTCCGTGTATTAGTTCACCGTATAGTATTTGCTTGGGGATGCGTTTTTCTTCCATTCGCTGGACGTGCCCCAGCCATCTTAGTCTTTGACTTCTGAGCATCGACATGATTTTTAGGGTCTTAGCACATTGCAGGACAGTTAAGTTGGTTATTTTGTCCTGCCATTTGATGTGCATTATTCTGCCGAGACATCGCATGTGGAAGACATTCAGTCTTTTTTCGTGATTTGAGTATGTTGTCCAGGCTTCAGATCCCTATAATAGTGTGCTCAGCACACAAGTTTGATATATTAATAATTTGATCTTCTGTGTTAGGTTCGTGTTGTTCCAGACCCTTTCTGTGAGTTTACAGAAAGTCGTATATGAATTACTAATTTGACTGTTTATTTCATCATCAAAAGAAGTGGTTGACGTAATTGTGGATCCAAGATACGTGAATTTCTGAATTGATTCGCCTTGACGAAAGCTTTGATGTCGCCTTGACTTAGTGTCGGAAAATAAGACTTTACTCTCGCTTTGCTTTTCTTTTCACTAGAATTAGGGGTCATCTAATGACAAATTAGCCACAATAGCTCAGTGGTTAGTAAACTGGACTACAAAGGACAAGAGCTTCCAGGTTCACCCAGATTTAAATATATACCAGATTTGGGGGGGGGGGGTGGGAATTAAAGCGTCACGGGCGTAATACCAACCACATTAACCCCAAAATCATGTGCCGAAGGTCTGTAAAATGTATGGTCACTAACACCATATTCCCTATACGCCACTTGGCGTGACGGGGGTACTTTACTTATTATTATTTTTCAAAAATAACAAATTGAGAACCATCGAAAGAAGTGTGATGTTTACTCTGGAGGGTACTACTTTAGGGGGATACTAATCTAGGGGGTACTACATTATGGGGATACTACTTTAGGGGGATACTACGCTAGGGGGATACTACTCTAGGGGGATACTACTCTAGGGGGTACTACTTTATGGGGATACTACTTTAGGGGGATACTACTCTAGGGGGATACTACTCTAGGTGTACTACTCCAGGGGATACTACTCTAGGGGATACTACTTTATGGGGATACTACTTTAGTGGGATACCACTCTAGGGGGATACTACTTTAGGGGGATACTACTTTAGGGGAATACCACTCTACGTGGTACTACTTTATGGGGATACTACTTTAGGGGGATACTACTCTAGGGGGATACTACTTTAGGGGGATACTACTCTAGGGGGATACTACTCTAGGGGTACTACTCTAGGGGGATACTACTCTAGGGGGTACTACTTCATGGGGATACTACTCTAGGTGATACTACTTTAGGGGGATACTACTTTAGGGGATTCTATTCTAAGGGGATACTACTTTGGGGGATACTACTCTAGGGTATACTAATTTATAGGGATACTACTCATGGGGGATACTACTTTAGGGGGATACTACTCTAGGGAATACTACTCTTGGGAGATACTACTTTATGGGGATACTACTCTTGGGGGATACTACTCTTGGGGGATACTACTTTAAGGGGATACTATTCTAGGGGATACTACTCTAGGCGATATTACTCTAGGGGAAACTACTCTAGGGAGATAGTGCTCTATGGAATATTACTCTAAAGGATACTACTCTAGGTGATACTACTCTAGATGATACTACTCTAAAGGAAACTACTCTAGGGGATACTACTCTAGGGGATACTACTGCAAGGGGGTTCTACTCTAAGGGATAATACTCTAGGTGATACTACTCTAGGGGGATACTACTCTAGGGGAAACTACTCTAGGGGGATACTATTCTAGGATGATAATACTCTAGGGGGATACTACTCTAGGGGGATACTACTCTAGGGGAATCTACTCTAGGGGGATACTACTCTAGGGGAAACTACTATAGGGGGATAATACTCTAGGTGATACTACTCTATGGGGATTTTCTCTGGGGAAACTACTCTAGGGGGATACTACTCTAGGGGGATACTACTCTAGGTGATACTATTCTATGGGGATACTACTCTAGGTGATACTACTCTATAGGGTTTTTCTCTAGGGGAAACTACTCTAGGGGTATACTACTCTAGGTGATACTACTCTAGGGGGATACTACTCTAGGGGAAACTACTATAGGGGGATAATACTCTAGGTGATACTACTCTATGGGGATTTTCTCTGGGGAAACTACTCTAGGGGGATACTACTCTAGGGGGATACTACTCTAGGTGATACTATTCTATGGGGATACTACTCTAGGGGAAACTACTCTATGGGGATACTACTCTAGGGGATACTACTCTATGGGATACTACTGTATGGGGATACTACTATATGGGATACTACTCTAGGGTAAACTACCCTAGGGGGATACTACCCTAGGGGGATACTACTCTAGGGGATACTACTCTTATGAACTGTTTGAACTGAAATAATTTATCGAACTAAGCTTGCATTTTACAGAGGGCATTTTAAGTAGAAAAAGAAACATTGCTTCAACTGACATTGGTACCGGGTACCCTCGCTCGATAGGCTCGCGCATCAATAACAACACAACATGGTTTATCACATTGACATTACGGAGCTAACCTTTGAAAAGTAACCAGAAAACTATAACTCAATGGCACTTGCTAACTTGATCATTCTTCCTATCTGCTCTTTGTCATTTCAAACATTGTGATTATCTGTAACAAGAAACCATAACATCTGTAACGAGATGTTTGAAAAGAAGGTCAATACCAGCAGGAAAGACGGAGTGGAGACAATTGACAAGTTCTGGAAGCACAAACGTCGTAAAAATAAATATGAACACACTGGAAATATCATTTATGTTGTAACATATTATATCTATTAAATAAGGATATCAAAAGCAAGAGGAGCTATCATTGCACTGGGAAACATATGGAAATCCAAAGAAATTAGGTTAAATACAAAAATAAAAATTTTCAACTCAAATGTTAAGGCGGTCCTATTCTATGGCTGTGAAACATGGAGAACAACAAAATTGACAATCACGAAGATGCATACTTTCATTAATGGATGCTTACGCAGGATAAAAGGATGGAAATGGCAGGACAAAATCACTAACATAGAATTATGGAAATGTGCCAGTCAAACACCAGTGGATAAAGAGATACAGTGAAGACAATGGCGCTGGATAGGACACACACTACGGAAGCCAACTGAGAGTATTACACAACAGGCCCTTTTTTTTAATCCCCAGGGGAAAAGACAAAGAGGAAGACCAAGGAATTCTTGGAGAAGACAGATAGAAGCAGAGATGAAGATGATGGGGAAGACATGGAATGATCTTAAAAGAATGGCAAAAAACAGAACGACTTGGAAAGTGTTTGTTGAAGACCTATGCTCCACTAGGAGCTAAAAAGGTAGAAGAAGAAGAGGGAGAAGATATATCTATTACATCTCGTTTGAAAGAATTTCCTTTTTGTTGTCAAACAGTTGGGTGACAGCTTTAGTGGGCACCTTCATCATGTTTCTCAGAATTACTTACACTTCAGTTGCCGGACTGTTCCAGCTATAAAAAACATCTCCTTGCAGCGTTGTAGCGTGTATCGCTACAGTGACACTTTTTCTAATTAATACATTAATCATTATCATGTGCCATTCCGGTTAGCGTAGACAATCATTTCCTTCCACATCACTCGGTTCTTCATGAGTGTCATAATTTCAGTCCGTGATATTGTGTTATGCTATTTGGTTATACTGTTACTTAGTTTATTTTTCCTCTTGTTTTGCCTCTCCGCTGATATTTCCATTCATTCTGTCTATTGTGTTATAGTATTTTCAATAACGTCTTCTTTTTGCATGACATGCCTAATAAATATGGGTAGCCTTTGTCTTATGATTGTGATGACATTTCTGGTTGCTCTAGCTCTTTTAAACATTCTTCATTTGTAATTTTTTTTTAATATTCATAGGATTCCTAGCATTCCTCTGATAAACCACATCTCAACTGCCTCAAATGTTCTTTCTGTTGTCTTGCTTATCGTCAATGACTCGTTTCCAGATTGTAGAACAGGTCCAATGTTTCACTTCAGCACACATTATCTAACATTCTATCTATCTATCTATTGTCCTTTTGAGCCGAAGACGGCACATAGGGCAGAACCACAATCTCAAAAAACAGAAACCTTGCGTGCCAAAATGGCACATATTGCAGAGATCACTGCTTCCAAAACTATATTTAACATTAAATGACAATAATTTGTTACATATTGTATTTCCTTTTAATACCACGAAAATAGTAAAACTAAATTCCAAACAGGTTCATCAACTCATGTAAAAAATAATTTGAAAGTGTTTTTCGACTTGTCTCCCCTTCATAATGGTTAATGATTCATCATCAGGTCACATGTCCTTTACATATCGTCTGAAAGAATTTCTGTCTCTAGTCAGGTGTACCACATTCTATCAATCACATATCGTCTGAAAGAATTTCTGTCTCTAGCCAGGTCTATCACATTCTATCAATCACATATCGTCTGAAAGAATTTTTGTCTCTAGCCAGGTCTACCACATTCTATCAATCACATATCGTCTGAAAGAATTTTTGTCTCTAGCCAGGTCTACCACATTCTACCAATCACATATCGTCTGAAAGAATTTCTGTCTCTAGCCAGGTCTATCACATTCTATCTATCACAAGAAGTGTACAAGAATGTATGTCTCTAGCCAGGTCTACCACATTCTATCTATCACAAGAAGTGTACAAGAATGTATGTCTCTAGCCGGATCTCCAACATTCTATCTATCACAACAAGTGTACAAGAATGTATGTCTCTAGCCAGGTCTACCACATTCTATCTATCACAACAAGTGTACAAGAATGTATGTCTCTAGCCAGATCTCCCACATTCTATCTATCACAACAGGTGTACAAGAATGTATGTCTCTAGCCAGGTCTCCCACATTCTATCTATCACAACAAGTGCACAAGAATGTATGTCTCTAGCCAGATCTCCCACATTCTATCTATCACAACAAGTGTACAAGAATTTCTGTCTCTAGCCAGGTCTACCACATTCTATCAATCACATTTCGTTTGAAAGAACTTCTGTCTCTAGCCAGGTGTACCACATTCTATCAATCACATATCGCCTGAAAGAATTTCTGTCTCTAGGCAGGTCTATCACATTCTATCAATCACATATCGTCTGAAAGAATTTCTGTCTCTAGCCATGTCTACCACATTCTATCAATCACATATCGTCTGAAAGAATTTTTGTCTCTAGCCATGTCTACCACATTCTATCAATCACATATCGTCTGAAAGAATTTCTGTCTCTAGCAAGATCTCCCACATTCTATCTATCACAACAAGTGTACAAGAATGTATGTCTCTAGCCAGGTCTCCCACATTCTATCTATCACAACAAGTGTACAAGAATGTATGTCTCTAGCCAGGTCTCCCACATTCTATCTATCACAACAAGTGTACAAGAATGTATGTCTCTAGCCAGGTCTCCCACATTCTATCTATCACAACAAGTGTACAAGAATGTATGTCTCTAGCCAGGTCTCCCACATTCTATCTATCACAACAAGTGTACAAGAATGTATGTCTCTAGCCAGATCTCCCACATTCTATCTATCACAACAAGTGTGCAAGAATGTATGTCTCTAGCCAGGTCTACCACATTCTATCTATCACAACAAGTGTACAAGAACGTATGTCTCTAGCCAGATCTACCACATTCTATCCATCATATGCAGTATGAAATAATTGATGTTTCTGATATTCTACACAACGTTGCATTCATTAAATGCACGTCTGAAGGAATCTCTGTCTCTAGCCAGATCTCCCACTTCTCTGTTATATTCACGACTGTATATGTCTTGAAGCCACATTGTATTGTTTCTTCCCCCCTCATGTCTTTTTACAACCATGCATCCACTATTGTTCTTTCGCAACCTCAGTGCCTTTTGATATGGCTACAATATTATTAACTTGTGATTTGTCATGATTATCCTAGGCAATATAAGAAGGTAGTTTGCCTTTCCTTTCCTTCTTGGCAGTGACTGTACTAGTCGAAGATCGCAGCCATTGTCTCTATACATGAGATCCTCTGCTTGTCATCGCGGATTGGAGACCATAACCGGCACCACTTGTCGGCTGCTCCCACAACAGCATCCACCACCTGCTTCAATGGCTTCACATAACCCTGATCGGGGGGCTAAACGGGAGCTCTACCTTGCCGTCTCATTTCAGAATCTTTATATTTACTGCTTTGTTGGTATTAGGCCATTTGTTCTTCATGGCATTTAGCTTTTGTATTTCTTTTGCTCATCTTTATCTAGACTACTTTACGGTAGAAGAAATGAGTGCTTTGTATTTCGGTGAAAAATTCTTGTGAATTTTGTTCAGATCCAACATATAAAAAAGATAACAAATTCAGGGAACTATCTTCAAATACGATATATGAAGAGACCAAAAATTCATGTTAACTTCCTTCAAATCCAATTACATGAAAGACCAAAAATTCATGTGAAATTTCTCCAGATCTGATATATAAAAAGATTTTTTAAATTGATGTGAACTCTCTCTAAATCCAATATATAAAAAGTTCACAAATTGATGTGAACTCTCTCCAAATCCAATATATAAAAAGTTCACAAATTGATGTGAACTTTATCCAAATCCAATATATAAAAAGTTCACAAATTGATGTGAACTTTCTCCAAATCCAATATATAAAAAGTTAACAAATTGATGCGAACTTTCTCCAAATCCAATATATAAAAAGTTCAGCAATTGATGCGAACTTTCTCCAAATCTAATATATAAAATGTTTATCAATTGATGTGAACTTTCTCTAAATCTAATATATAAAATGTTTATCAATTGATGTGAACTTTCTCCAAATCTAATATATAAAATGTTTATCAATTGATGTGAACTTTCTCCAAATCTAATATATAAAATGTTTATCAATTGATGTGAACTTTCTCCAAATCCAATATGTAAAATGTTTATCAATTGATGTGAACTTTCTCCAAATCCAATATATAAAATGTTTATCAATTGATGTGAACTTTCTCAAAATCCAATATGTAAAAAGGTCACAAATTGATGTGAACTTTCTCCAAATACGATATATAAAAAGACCACATATTGACAACTTTTCAGAAGTTCTCGTCCTCCCGAAAATGATGATCGTCTTATTATTGTTTAAATGTATAGCGCTTGATGATCTTAGACCATCGTTTTTGACTCCAAATTCTGAACATATAAACACACAGTTAGTCGTCGGATTATCCCCGTCGCACATCAAATAAAGGACAGTACGGTTACCTTATGACCGGTCTAGGGATATACAATGAGCCATTAAAATGAGAAACGGTTTTTTTCCCCAAAGAGAAAAAATCTTCGGTTGTCTTGACGGAGCAGTCCACAATAATGCGTTGCAACATGCAAATAACTTGCGTCAAACAATTCCGACGTCGGCCATTGAACAACACTCAATCTGACGTAAACCGCATATCAACACTAGACGGTGAAGGTCGCATCCACAACACTTGACTTGTCAAAAAGGCATATTGCCATGTGTACGACTCCGCTTCGTCTTCGCAGATTTGTTAAGTAGAAGATCATTTTGACTTTAATGCAGAAAATTGCATTGGAGAGCCGAAATTAATCAGTCCCCAAATGCATTTTCTGCAGCGATCTAGAGAATGTGAATGTGTTCCACCATCTTGGAAACAGAAGTCCGTTCTAATTATATTTAGTAGTTCTCTTTTTATTTTTAGTTGTTTTAAAACTTCATCGTTGGTTTTCTTTTCTTTCCATCCAATTCTACCTACTCTTGTATAAATCCACATTTACATTACATCTACCATCAGAGGTTAACATTTTTCCCAGATATTTAAATTCATTTACCAGTTTTAATTTTGCTCTACTTATCTTTATTATGTATTACAATGATGTGTTTTTCCTTGTTGCCTCCATTGCTTCTGTCTTGTTTGCTATTAAGGCTGAGTCTTTTATGTTTACTTCCTTTCACTATATTATCTAACATTTGTTTAACTCATTTTCACTATTTGTTTTTAAAACTATAATCAGCATACCTTAGATTATTTATATTATAGCCTCCAATTGTTATTCCAGGCATGCCCCTTTGTTAAAGTGTTGTAATTATTTTATCTTATTTATTTCTCTTGTTATTTTATAGTTGGATTCTGAGCAGATCACATTGATGACAAAATATATGGACTTCTGACTTACTATCTCTATTCCCCTCATAATACTTCTCTGAACACTCATCTCTAGTCTCAGGAGTCTCCGTTTCTCATGATACTCTTAGTGTCTTCTATCTTATTTAGTAATTAGCATTATATTATCGGAAGCATTATATATATATGTACTGTCCACATAACATATGTACTTTATTAGTCATTCATTCGACTATAGAAATAATCTGCATGAATATCTTATACTTTCAGGACTACAATTTAGTCTCAATAAATTCAGGAAATTCTCTTCCGAGTTTCATTTCTCTTAATTCTTCATAATTCACTATATCTTTGTACGTATCCACTTGATATATGTACGCATTTTACTAGTTCGACTACAAAATATGTGGTATTAATCTCTTATACTATAAGGACTACTATTTAGTCTCAATAAATTCTCTCATAAATTATCTTTGTTTCTTCACATACATCTGTGTACAAGTCCTCTGACATTCCTTGCACAACTCTAGTCATTAGATTGCAGATATATGGGTTTCTTCTCACTATCTTTTATCTCATACAACTTATAAATCTCCAATAATTCTCTCATGAATTCTCTCTTATGTAAGCTTTAACGAGTTACCACTCTTGTTACATAAAGATTTTATTCGCAACCTAATTTCCGTTAGGTCATCTCAAAGCTCAGGTTATCACCTCTCATACAACTTATCAATCTCCAATAATTCTCTCATGACTTCTCTCGTTCTTTCTCATACATCTGTGAACAAAGTCCTCAGACATTTCTTGCACAACTCTATTCATTATTACACTTGTGTTCTACCTACAATACATTTACTAGTATTACACTTGTATTCGACCTACAATACATTTAGTAGTATTACACTTGTGTTCGACCTACAATACATTTACTAGTATTATACTTGTGTTCTACCTACGATACATTTACTAGTATTACACTTGTGTTCAAATTAAGAAACATTTACTAGTATTACACTTGTGTTCTACCTACGATACATTTACTAGTATTACACTTGTGTTCTACCTACGATCCATTTACTAGTATCACACTTATGTTCAACCTACGATACATTTACTAGTATTACACTTGTCTTCTACCTACGATACATTTACTAGTATTACACTTGTGTGTTCTACCTACGATACATTTACTAGTATTACACTTGTGTTCTACCTCCGATACATTTACTAGTTTACACTTGTGTTCTACCTACGATACATTTACTAGTATTACACTTGTGTGTTCTACCTACGATACATTTACTAGTATTACACTTGTGTTCTACTTACGATACATTTACTAGTATTACACTTGTGTTCTATCTACGATACATTTACTAGTATTACACATGTGTTCTACCTACGATACATTTACTAGTATTACACTTGTGTTCTACCTACGATACATTTACTAGTATTACACTTGTGTTCTACTTAAGAAACATTTACTAGTATTACACTTGTGTTCTACTTAAGAAACATTTACTAGTATTACACTTGTGTTCTACCTACGATACATTTACTAGTATTACACTTGTGTTCTACCTATGATACATTTACTAGTATTATACTTGTCTTCTACCTACGATACATTTACTAGTATTACACTTGTGTGTTCTACCTACGATACATTTACTAGTATTACACTTGTGTTCTACCTCCGATACATTTACTAGTTTACACTTGTGTTCTACCTACGATACATTTACTAGTATTACACTTGTGTGTTCTACCTACGATACATTTACTAGTATTACACTTGTGTTCTACTTACGATACATTTACTAGTATTACACTTGTGTTCTATCTACGATACATTTACTAGTATTACACATGTGTTCTACCTACGATACATTTTCTAGTATTACACTTGTGTGTTCTACCTACGATACATTTACTAGTATTACACTTGTGTTCTACTTACGATACATTTACTAGTATTACACTTGTGTTCTACCTACGATACATTTACTAGTATTACACTTGTGTTCTACCTATGATACATTTACTAGTATTACACTTGTGTTCTACCTACGATACATTTACTAGTATTACACTTGTGTTCTACCTACGATACATTTACTAGTATTACATTAGTGTTCTACCTACGATACATTTACTAGTATTACATTAGTGTTCTACCTACGATACATTTACTAGTATTACATTAGTGTTCTACCTACGATACATTTACTAGTATTACACTTGTGTGTTCTACCTACGATACATTTACTAGTATTACACGTGTGTTCGACCTACAATACATTTAGTAGTATTACACTTGTGTTCGACCTACAATACATTTACTAGTATTATACTTGTGTTCTACCTACGATACATTTACTAGTATTACACTTGTGTTCAACTTAAGAAACATTTACTAGTATTACACTTGTGTTTTACCTACTAAACATTTACTAGTATTACACTTATGTTCTACCTACGATCCATTTACTAGTATCACACTTATGTTCTATCTACGATACATTTACTAGTATTACACTTGTCTTCTACCTAAGATACATTTTCTAGTATTACACTTGTGTGTTCTACCTACGATACATTTACTAGTATTACACTTGTGTTCTACTTACCATACATTTACTAGTATTACACTTGTGTTCTATCTACGATACATTTACTAGTATTACACATGTGTTCTACCTACGATACATTTACTAGTATTACACTTGTGTTCTACCTACGATACATTTACTAGTATTACACTTGTGTTCTACTTAAGAAACATTTACTAGTATTACACTTGTGTTCTACTTAAGAAACATTTACTAGTATTACACTTGTGTTCTACCTACGATACATTTACTAGTATTACACTTGTGTTCTACCTACGATACATTTACTAGTATTACACTTGTGTTCTACCTACGATAACATGTGTGCTTAGCACACTACTATATGGATCCGAAACCTGGACAACATACTCAAACCAGGAAAAAAGACTAAATGTCTTCCACATGCGATGTCTCCGCAAAATAATGCACATCAAATGGCAAGACAAAATAACCAACTTAACTGTCCTGCAACGTGCTAAGACCCTAACAATCATGTCGATGCTCAGAAGTCGAAGGCTAAGATGGCTGGGGCATGTCCAACGAATGGAAGAAAAACGCATTCCTATGCAAATGCTATATGGTGAGCTAAAACACGGAAAAAGACAAATCGGCAGACCTAAACTACGATATAGAGATATCTGTAAATCATCTCTGAAAGACTTCTCCATCTGTGAAAACGACTGGCAACATCTGGCAAGTGATCACACATCATGGAGAGCATGTATAAGGAACGGTATAACAACATTTGAGACTGTGCTAAGACAGGACTTAGAAGAGAAGAGACTCATGAAAAAGGATGGTAAACCCTGTGGACCAGCGAGCCTGACGAGTTCATTATGTGACCGCGTGTGTTTGTCAAACATTGGTAGAATTAGCCACGAGAGAAGCTGTTCGGCAAAAACAATACCTCAAAAAAATACGCAATAGCCTCCACTAGACCGTCTGACAAGACGAAAAGGGCCTTATATATATATATATATATATATATATATATATATATATATATATATATATATATACCTACGATACATTTACTAGTATTACACTTGTGTTCTATCTACGATACATTTACTAGTATTACACTTGTGTTCTACCTACGATACATTTACTAGTATTACACTTGTGTTCTACCTATGATACATTTACTAGTATTACACTTGTGTTCGACCTACAATACATTTACTAGTATTACCCTTGTGTTCTACCTACGATACATTTACTAGTATTACATTAGTGTTCTACCTACGATACATTTACTAGTATTACATTAGTGTTCTACCTACGATACATTTACTAGTATTAAATTAGTGTTCTACCTACGATACATTTACTAGTATTACATTAGTGTTCTACCTACGATACATTTACTAGTATTACACGTGTGTTCGACCTACAATACATTTAGTAGTATTACACTTGTGTTCGACCTACAATACATTTACTAGTATTATACTTGTGTTCTACCTACGATACATTTACTAGTATTACACTTGTGTTCAACTTAAGAAACATTTACTAGTATTACACTTGTGTTCTACCTACTAAACATTTACTAGTATTACACTTATGTTCTACCTACGATCCATTTACTAGTATCACACTTATGTTCTATCTACGATACATTTACTAGTATTACACTTGTCTTCTACCTAAGATACATTTTCTAGTATTACACTTGTGTGTTCTACCTACGATACATTTACTAGTATTACACTTGTGTTCTACTTACGATACATTTACTAGTATTACACTTGTGTTCTACCTACGATACATTTACTAGTATTACACATTTGTTCTACCTACGATACATATACTAGTATTACACTTGTGTTCTACCTACGATACATTTACTAGTATTACACTTGTGCTCGACCTACAATACATTTACTAGTATTACACTTGTGTTCGACCTACAATACATTTACTAGTATTATACTTGTGTTCTACCTACGATACATTTACTAGTATTACACTTGTGTTCAACTTAAGAAACATTTACTAGTATTACACTTGTGTTCTACCTACGATACATTTACTAGTATTACACTTGTGTTCTACCTACGATCCATTTACTAGTATCACACTTATGTTCTACCTACGATACATTTACTAGTATTACACTTGTCTTCTACCTACGATACATTTTCTAGTATTACACTTGTGCGTTCTACCTACGATACATTTACTAGTATTACACTTGTGTTCTACCTACGATACATTTACTAGTATTACACTTGTGTTCTACCTACGATACATTTACTAGTATTACACTTGTGTGTTCTACCTACGATACATTTACTAGTATTACACTTGTGTTCTACCTACGATACATTTACTAGTATTACACTTGTGTTCTATCTACGATACATTTACTAGTATTACACATGTGTTCTACCTACGATACATTTACTAGTATTACACTTGTGTTCTACCTACGATACATTTACTAGTATTACACTTGTGTTCTACTTAAGAAACATTTACTAGTATTACACTTGTGTTCTACCTACGATACATTTACTAGTATTACACATGTGTTCTACCTACGATACATTTACTAGTATTACACTTGTGTTCTACCTACGATACATTTACTAGTATTACACTTGTGTTCTACTTAAGAAACATTTACTAGTATTACACTTGTGTTCTACCTACGATACATTTACTAGTATTACACTTGTGTTCTACCTATGATACATTTACTAGTATTACACTTGTCTTCTACCTACGATACATTTACTAGTATTACACTTGTGTGTTCTACCTACGATACATTTACTAGTATTACACTTGTGTGTTCTACCTACGATACATTTACTAGTATTACACTTGTGTTCTACCTACGATACATTTACTAGTATTACACTTGTGTGTTCTACCTACGATACATTTACTAGTATTACACTTGTGTTCTACCTACGATACATTTACTAGTATTACACTTGTGTTCTACCTACGATACATTTACTAGTATTACACTTGTGTTCTACCTACGATACATTTACTAGTATTACACTTGTGTTTTTTACCTACGATACATTAACTAGTATTACACTTGTGTTCTACCTACGATACATTTACTAGTATTACACTAGTGTTCTACCTATGATACATTTACTAGTATTACACTTTTGTTCTACCTACGATACATTTACTAGGATTACACTTGTCTTCTACCTATGATACATTTACTAGTTTTACACTTGTGTGTTTTACCTACAATACATTTACTAGTATTACACTTGTGTTCGACCTACAATACATTTACTAGTATTACACTTGTGTTCTACCTACGATACATTTACTAGTATTACATTAGTGTTCTACCTACGATACATTTACTAGTATTACATTAGTGTTCTACCTACGATACATTTACTAGTATTACATTAGTGTTCTACCTACGATACATTTACTAGTATTACATTAGTGTTCTACCTACGATACATTTACTAGTATTACATTAGTGTTCTACCTACGATACATTTACTAGTATTACACTTGTGCTCGACCTACAATACATTTACTAGTATTACACTTGTGTTCGACCTACAATACATTTACTAGTATTATACTTGTGTTCTACCTACGATACATTTACTAGTATTACACTTCTGTTCAACTTAAGAAACATTTACTAGTATTACACTTGTGTTCTACCTACGATACATTTACTAGTATTACACTTGTGTTCTACCTACGATCCATTTACTAGTATCACACTTATGTTCCCCCTACGATACATTTACTAGTATTACACTTGTCTTCTACCTACGATACATTTTCTAGTATTACACTTGTGCGTTCTACCTACGATACATTTACTAGTATTACACTTGTGTTCTACCTACGATACATTTACTAGTATTACACTTGTGTTCTACCTACGATACATTTACTAGTATTACACTTGTGTGTTCTACCTACGATACATTTACTAGTATTACACTTGTGTTCTACCTACGATACATTTACTAGTATTACACTTGTGTTCTATCTACGATACATTTACTAGTATTACACATGTGTTCTACCTACGATACATTTACTAGTATTACACTTGTGTTCTACCTACGATACATTTACTAGTATTACACTTGTGTTCTACTTAAGAAACATTTACTAGTATTACACTTGTGTTCTACCTACGATACATTTACTAGTATTACACTTGTGTTCTACCTATGATACATTTACTAGTATTACACTTGTCTTCTACCTACGATACATTTACTAGTATTACACTTGTGTGTTCTACCTACGATACATTTACTAGTATTACACTTGTGTGTTCTACCTACGATACATTTACTAGTATTACACTTGTGTTCTACCTACGATACATTTACTAGTATTACACTTGTGTTCTACCTACGATACATTTACTAGTATTACACTTGTGTTCTACCTACGATACATTTACTAGTATTACACTTGTGTTTTTTACCTACGATACATTTACTAGTATTACACTTGTGTTCTACCTACGATACATTTACTAGTATTACACTAGTGTTCTACCTATGATACATTTACTAGTATTACACTTTTGTTCTACCTACGATACATTTACTAGGATTACACTTGTCTTCTACCTATGATACATTTACTAGTTTTACACTTGTGTGTTTTACCTACGATACATTTACTAGTATTACACTTGTGTTTTACCTATGATACATTTACTAGTTTTACTCTTGTGTTTTACCTATGATACATTTACTATTACTACACTAGTGTTCTATCTTTGATACATTTACTAGTATTACACTTGTATTCTACCTGCAATACGATAGAGAACAAATGATGTGCTTACAACGAACACATTGGAAACCACCCCCATAATGCTGTTCTGTGAAGATGTTTAACGTTCAAGAATTACAACCTTTTCAATACTGTCATTTCCTATTTATACTTCGCGATTCCAGGCAGAATGTTTAAAACGTATTTAATTTTTAAAAAAGAAACTATTTAAATGTATTCATTTCTTGGTGAATAGCAAAAAAAAAAAAAAAAAAAACATTATATGATGTTTTACGTCCTGGTTATTACAAACACCCAGGCACGGCAGTTAGTCAAGTATTCATTACAGATCAGTGTAACTGTTGTATGGCAATAATAACAGCGTTACAAATTTTTCATAAAACGCCCGCTTGACAGAAACGATATTTTGTCGCGTTCCATAGCATTAGAAAGTAAGGCCAGACGTTTTTGTTTAGGTCTGGGTAGAACTCAGACTGAACACTTCACGACGAATGCATCAAAAATGCGACCTTTATTCTCCGGTCCTATAAAGTGTACCCCACCCCACCTCTGCTTGACCCCAGTCATGGGAAAGATCGTCATTTTTTTCTTCATTGAGCGAATAGAGCTTTGAGTAGTGTGTGGAATTTCCAAGGCCAACTATTTCCGGTGTCTTCTATAACAAGATGTAGCTTGATTGTGGAATCACGAGCTGGAGACGACAGTTTTAACTCATGGAATCAGGAATTAATTTGTTGCCTCCTGTATAATTCATTGCTTTGGATATATAAATATGCATTGTATATATGTCAACTCTATAATGTCATGACATCCATTCACATGATTCTTCATTAACGTTTATGAAAGTAGGAATCGTTCGTTCGTTCGCTTTCGTCAGCTTTTGACCTCTGACGAAGTCCCACCCACTCAATTTTGTGGGACTGAATTTTGCGTGTAAAGTCTGTTTTATCCCATTACAGGATGCCCCTCGCCATGCAGGCAGATTTACTCCGACTTCAGAGGTACTAATTTTTAGGGAATTAGTAAAACCCAGGTGTCCTCGCCAGGGTACGAACCCCGGCTGTTGCCGTGGTAAGCCAACCGCCTATCGATTGCGCTAACCGGACACCTAAAAGGACTTCGTCAGAGGTCAAAGCTGACGAAAGCGAACGAACGAACGAAAGTAGGAATCAAGGAAAGGAGAGAAAGTTTGCAGATCAGGAAAACAATGTTGTTTTGAGATACAGTATACAGTTCTTATTTTGTAAAGCCGTCACCATACCTTATACAACAAAGAGAGAAAATACTGGATAGCTTGGTGTTATGCCATGGAAAACAGTCAACAACAGAACTGTTACGATGCACTGTAGATAGAAGATTGTGGAGGGACATGATCACCTACGTCAACCGGTATGGCACATGGTATGATGATAGTTTTTTTTTTTTGTAAAGCCGTCACCGCACTTTATACGAGTGTACACCCCACTACTGGCTCCTTGTTACCAGCTTTACCGTAGAACTACATTTATTTACCTGTTTCCTACTTGTTTTGAGATAGTTTTATTTGGGCGTAACGATCTAGAATGGTCAGAGGTTTAGAAGCTGTGGGAAAGGGTTTCTTTGATCGTCAACAATTTGTGGTCTGGAGATAGGAAAAGGGGCTCGAAAGTAATTCGGATGGGACAAACAAGAAATATATGTAACCGTTGATTACAGGTGATGGGAACAGGAGCCATTGTTACTGAAACTGTTGTATATGAAGGAGAGAGAGAGAGAAAGAGAGCAAGCGAGAAAGAGAGCAAGCGAGAGAGAGAGAGGGGGGGGGGAGGGAGAGAGTGATTGAGGTTACTGGAGGAAGATGAAATGGAGAAGTGGTTGGTTGAGAAAGTACATGGTGTTTCTAAAGTCGCTGTGCAGTGAAACAAAATATCATGACGTAAATTTCATCAATCGGTGACGTATTTTCAAAACTATTTTCAAATCACTGCACAGCGACTTTAGAAACACCCTATACAAACGGTATACAAATATATAAATGTTTAACGTTCGGAGGTGGAAAGTAGCAGAAGTGGAATGAAAGGAGGCATGGAAGAAAACAGAAATCAGGGAATATCCAACTAAATAAAGGAGGAAAGATGATGGGGGGGGGGGGGGGTGGGAAAAAAATGAAATAAAAAGAACGATGATCACAATAATAAGAAATGAAAAGCTAAGAGTTTGAGAAAACAAGTTGTCGATTGAGTGGAAGCGGAAGGATCATGGACAACCACGGGGTTGGTAGGTCAATAAATATAGTCCAGGTTGATACATTCCTCCCAGGAGATATAACTATAGACGGAGACTTATAGGTGATGGATATAACTATAGATGGAGACTTCTAGGTGATGGATATAACTATAGATGGAGACTTCTAGGTGATGGATATAACTATAGACGGAGATTTCTAGGTGATGGATAAAACTATAGACGGAGACTTCTAGGTGATGGATATAACTATAGACGGAGACTTCTAGGTGATGGATATAACTATAGACGGAGACTTCTAGGTGATGGATATAACTATAGACGAAGACTTCTAGGTGATGGATATAACTATAGACGGAGACTTCTAGGTGATGGATATAACTATAGACAGAGACTTCTAGGTGATGGATATAACTATAGACAGAGACTTCTAGGTGATGGATATAACTATAGACGGAGACTTCTAGGTGATGGATATAACTATAGACAGAGACTTCTAGGTGATGGATATAACTATAGATGGAGACTTCTAGGTGATGGATATAACTATAGACGGAGACTTCTAGGTGATGGATAAAACTATAGACGGAGACTTCTAGGTGATGGATATAACTATAGACGGAGACTTCTAGGTGATGGATATAACTATAGACGGAGACTTCTAGGTGATGGATATAACTATAGATGGAGACTTCTAGGTGATGGATATCTATCTATCTTTCGTTCGCCTGAAGCATTGTCTATATCTGCAATGTCGTTTCCTGTATAAATGTTACTGTCTTTTGTAATTCTTGCAGTGGCCCATATAGTTTTGTCTGTAGTGTTGTATCTATGGGCCAATGGATTTTCCTCAGTCTACTATATTCAGTGCAGTCTTGAAGTATGTGTTCAGCAGTCTGGGGCGCCTGTCCACATGTACAAGTAGTTGAGGTGCCGATCTTGAATTTTGTATACATGTGACTATGGAGTCGATTGTGTCCTGTTCTGAGACGTATAATGATAACTTGTTCATATCTATTCATATTATAAAAGGCATCCTGATTTGGGGCTTGTGGTCCTCTGATTGATTTGATTATCTGTTTCTTATGATGGTATGTAACAGGTGTATCTAGTTGTGTGCCTGTTGAACCTTCCTTTGCCAACTGATCTGCTTTCTCATTTCCTGGTATTCCACAGTGAGATGGGATCCACTGCAGGGCAACCCTGTGGTGCTTGCAGAGTTCAGTCAATAAGGTCTGCAGATGTGGTAATTTTCTGGATTGTAGTGCCTGGAGTACTGATCTTGCATCTGTCAAAAACACTACAGGCTGCGGGCTAAGATTAATGTTCAGCAGTTTTTCTATTGCTAACTTTATTGCTTGTATTTCTGCATCATAATTGTGACAATATTTCCCTGTTGCTATTTTATTCATATCCCTAGTGTTATTTGGGTATTCTATATATGCACCTGCTCCCCCATTTTTTACTGCATTCTGTGCTGATCCATCTGTATACACACGAATCCATAGGTCTTGTGGGTATTCTTCATCCAGGAAACTGAGAGTTATTGTTTTTCGCTGTAGACTATTCTGTTCCTCTTTATCAACTATTCCTTTCACTTCTGTCCGTATTTGAACTGATAATCCAGATTCCTCTGTCCAGGGAGTCTGTTCTGGTATGGGCAGTAGGGGGTTAACAGCTCTTGGCATGTCTGGTGTTTGTCTACTAATACGCTTGGCTTGGTGGATAAAACTGCTTCTCTTAAGTCGTCCCAATGCAAGATTTTGGAATCGGTCCTTCATTGGATGTCTCGGCATGCAAGCAAATTTTTCTGCCTGTATCAGCACCTTTGTGTCCCTCCGTTCTCTCAGTGCTGGTATCCTCCACAATTTCTCCATCTCTAATATTGGTGTTGATTTCATTGCTCCTGTGATGACCCTAAGTGCCTGGTTTTGTACTTTATCCAGTTCTTGAAGTGTGGTGTTTGATGCTGAACACCATGCAGATGATCCATATTCTAAATGTGGGCGTATACTCTGTTGGTAAACTTTACTGAGTATTTTCCCACTCGCACCCCACGTAGTTCCACACAGCTTTCTTAGAATAGCCAATTTTCTCCTTGCTTTTTGGGTTGCCTTATTTATCTGCTGTTTCCAAGATAGTTTGTTATCAAATGTAACTCCGAGATACGTAGCCTGTATGTCTTCTTTCACAGGCTCATTGTTTATATAGATGGCTCCTGCTTTTTGTTTTGGGGAAAGAGTGAAAAGTGTAGTACTGCATTTGTCTGTATTGATGCTGATACACCATCTATTTGTCCATGAATTCAGTGCATTCATAGCTCTTTGTAACAATTTGGAGGCCACTGTTGCATACTCCTCTGTGCACCACATTACCAAGTCATCTGCATACATTGCCACTTTGATACCATGTGGTAGTTCAGTAACTAGGTCATTGATGTAGATCAGAAAAAGTGTTGGAGATAGTACCCCTCCCTGTGGAACGCCCTGGCGCAGTAAGACCTTCTTACTCTTAAGACCATCCAGTTGCACTCTGGCTCTCCTGTTATGCAGGTATGCTTTGACCCATTTGTACATCCTGCCATTTACTCCATAATTTCTCAGTTTCTTCAAAAGCCCTTCCTTCCATACCTTATCAAATGCTTTCTTTAGGTCTATCCATGCTGCTAGTACCAGTTTCTTTTCTTGAAACGCATCCTCAATTTCCTGGGAAAGATAGGTTGCCTGATCTTCGGTAGAGTAACACTGTCTAAAGCCTGCTTGTTGTGGGACAAGGAGATTTTCACTTTCCAGGTACCACTGCAGTCTGAGATTGATTATACGTTCCATTGTTTTACACAAACAGCTTGTAAGGCTGATTGGTCTATAGCTGGATGTCATTGAACCATCTTTTCCTGGCTTTAGTAATGGTATCATAATTGCTTCTCTCCATGCCTGTGGCACTTTACCTGTGATCCAGCAAATGTTGTAGATCTGCAGTAGTTTTGCTTTAGCTGCAGTTCCCAAGTTCTTAATCATTTCATTAGACACTCCATCACTACCTGGTGACTTTTTCATTTTTAATTTGGATATTGCCAGCTCTAGCTCTCTTTGTGTAATGGGTATTTCCATGACTTCATGTGCAGTCTCTTCTTGTCTTGCATTTTGTTGTTTTAGACGGGTCTCTTGACGTTTCTCTAGGCTAATTTCAATATTGTTGTCATTTGCAAAGGAGTCTGCAAAGTGATTTGCTGCATGTTTACCTGTTAGAATGTTTCCATCCTTCTTCAGTGTAATTTTTGTGTTCCCTTCTGTACCCTCATCATTCAGCTGTTTTACAAGCTTCCACACTTTTCTTGTGTCTCGTTCTAGATTCATGTACTCTGTTTTCTCTTTCCAACTTCTCCGTCTGGCTTGTAGTTTAGCCCATTGAAATTTGGCTTTAGCATGCTGATAGTTATTGTGGTGTTCCTGGCAGGGGTTATTTTCTGCTTGTTTTCGAGATGTTTCCATGTCATTGTGCAGTTGCTCTAGTTCACTATTCCAGTATGGTTTGTAGTGTTTCCGTGCCCCTCTGGGTATTGTTTCACTGGCAGCTTGTATTATTAGTCTACTGAATTCATCAACTATTTTGTTGATGTCTCTGTCTGTATTTAGATCTTTAGTCAGTACACTGGTGTAATGTTGATACATTTTCCAGTCTGCCTTTTTGTAATTCCATCTGGAGAGAGTGCTGCTCTCCCTGACGGCCTCATTTTGCACCACTAAAAAGACAGGTCGGTGGTCGCTGCCTCCAAGTTGTTTCCCAACAATACGTGTGATATTCCAATCCAGGTCTGGTGAATGGAAAGCAAGGTCTGGTGTAGATGTGGTATGCCATGATCTGGAATAGAATGTTGGTGGATCTGTTGCCTGGTTTAATAGTATAAGCCCATTGTCATCCTGCCAATTTTCAAGTTCTTCACCTCTCTTGTCCATATCTTCATAGCCCCAGCTCTGTGAATGGCTGTTAAAGTCTCCACATACAATTATTCTTTCTTTTAATGTAATTGTGTCTAGTGCTAGTGGGCGGTCACTCGGACAGTAATAGTTAAGTAGATGGAAGTCTGTATTTCCTGTCCTGAGGTGCAGTATTTGATATTCCGCCCCATCCATATACACTTCAATCTGACATGCATTAATGTTGTTCCTTACAAGAGTCAGTATTCCGCCCTTTTGTCTGTTTTTCCTGTCAGATCGGTAGCACTGGTATCCCCTAATCTTCAAGGCTATGTCGTTGTTTAGATGGGTTTCCTGCAAACAGCATATGCTTACTTGTTCTTCATGCAGGATATTTTCTAATTCTATCTTTTTACTGTACCCATCTCTTTTGCTGTTGATGCCTTCAGCATTCCAGTGCATTATTTTGAGTGGTCTTATTTTGGGTTGGCCAGTAACTCTATTCTCTCGCCCCCTGACTCCACAGAGCGATTGAGAAGGACATCCAGTAATATAGGTTGGGCCCTTTCGAGGCTGAGGGCCCGGCGCTGCACCTGCCTGAGTGTCCATCACAGGGCGAGTGCCATATCGATTTGCAGTTATAGGCATGCTTCCCATTGGCGTGAGTGCGTGGCATCCTGATTTTTGTAGTGCGCCTTTTGGCTGGTTGCCTCCGACTTCAGCACTTAAAATTGCTAGAGCAGACTGTGGTCTTGCACGGGTGTAGGAAGGCCTGGCCAGTCTTGGTTTTCAGTCCCTGGTGACTGTTAAGCCCCATCCCCACGACAAGGAGCTGGCCTTGATGGGGGTGATGGATATAACTATAGACGGAGACTTCTAGGTGATGGATATAACTATAGATGGAGACTTCTAGGTGATGGATATAACTATAAACGGAGACTTCTAGGTGATGGATATAACTATAGACGGAGACTTCTAGGTGGTGGATAAAACTATAGACGGAGACTTCTAGGTGATGGATATAACTATAGACGGAGACTTCTAGGTGATGGATATAACTATAGACGGAGACTTCTAGGTGGTGGATATACTTATAGATGGAGACTTCTAGGTGATGGATATACTTATAGATGGAGACTTCTAGGTGATGGATATACTTATAGATGGAGACTTCTAGGTGATGGATATACTTATAGATGGAGACTTCTAGGTGGTGGATATAACTATAGACGGAGACTTCTAGGTGATGGATATAACTATAGACGGAGACTTCTAGGTGATGGATATAACTATAGACGAAGACTTCTAGGTGATGGTTCCGCGAATAATTTCACTATTATTTTTTTCTTTCCGAGTGTTGTAAACAAACCTCTTCTCATGAAGTTATGTGTTATATTTCTCCCAGCTGATTACCTTAAAGGTGAAGGTCAAGTATGAGACTTAAATCGGGGTTTTAGCTTTAATCGGAGTTGTCTCCCATATGTGCTCGCCTGCCTATCTAGAAGTTTTCGGTGACTTTTAGATAGTGTCGCTTCAAGCATCAAAATTCACTATGGGAGGCGGCATTCCTCACCTTCCCAGAGTAATACTCTGGTTCCCATTTCTGCAAGTGGCAGGTTCGACCGCGGGGGTATTCGTTTTTTTCCCAACCACGACTACAACTCACACTGTTTCCAGTGGGAACCGAACGCGGGTTGTTAGAACGTCGGTAGCCCGGTTGCGTGGTTTTCCCAACTAGGCTACCGAGGCTCCCTGATTACCTGAAACAAGCAAGATGGTGGTGAACGGTCTGGTAGATGCGGCGGAGTGGGTGTAGGTTGAAATAACTCTGCAGGTTGAGAATATCATTTGATGATACGACTTCTTTTTTCTTCTTTTGTTCCTCTTTTGACTTTCAGCGTCCAGAGAAGAAACATTGTGTGATCTTTTACATTTCTGTTGCCCTTTCCTGCTGTTATGTTTCTAAGTGTTTCTAATATTCCATCAATCTATCTTTTATGTGATCGACCTTTGGGTCTGGTGTTCTCGTAGTGTTTGTTTTAATCTCGTTGTGTTGAGTCTTAATCGTTCTGTTCTATCACGTGACCAAATCGTTGTATCTGTTGTTTCTTTATACATTCAATGCCGGGAATCATTACTAGCTCTCTTCTCAGTTCTTCATTTTTGAATCTCATCTCTCAGGCTATTTCCTGTCAGGCATCCAACACCTTTCAATTCGCTAGTGCTTGTTTTATAATCGCACTTCAGTACAGCGTCCAGGTATGACATTGTGGCATGACGTGGGGGCCAAGACTGTCTGATGAAGCGCATTATTTTACATACTTAGTCATCTGGAATAATATAAGTTGTTACTTTACTTTACTTTACTTTACTTTACTTTACTTCACTTCACTTCACTTCGCTTCGCTTTACTTTACTTTTTTTTTTACTTTACTTTACTTTACTTTACTTTACTTTACTTTACTTTACTTTACTTTACTTTACTATACATTACTTTACTTCACTTTACTTCACTTTACTTCACTTTACTTCACTTTACTTCACTTTACTTCACTTTACTTTACTTTACTTTTTTTTTACTTTACTTTACTTTACTTCACTTTACTTTACTTTACTTTTTTACTTTACTTTACTTTTATTTTACTTTACTTTACTTTACTTCTCTTTACTTTACTTTACTTTACTTTACCCTACTTTACTTTACTTTACTTTTTTTTTTACTTTACTTTACTTTACTTCACTTTACTTTACTTTACTTTACTTCACTTTACTTTACTTTACTTTTTTACTTTACTTTACTTTTATTTTACTTTACTTTACTTTACTTCACATTACTTTACTTTACTTTACCCTACTTTACTTTACTTTACTTCACTTCATGTAATTTCAACTCAGTTGTCTTTTCCTCGCCGGATTCTGTTCTGATGTCCATGTTGCTCGACGTGATGTCTGATAATTCACTGATTCTCCGACTCTCCACTTTTTGCAGTCGGTTTGATGACATGTTGGAGGAGCTATCTATTAGCTATAGTGCAACATCATCCAACAGTAGACCTCGCTGTTCCTTAATGTAGTCCAACACTCTTGTAACCGCTAACTATTTTCCATATTTTTAGCAATTTATTTTTCAGTTTTTTTTTCTGACCAGCTTACTTGTCAAGTACAAAGCCTGCAGCCATCATGTGAAATGGGAAGTTGGAGTCAAAGTAAAGTAACCCGTTACGTCAAGTGGCGAATAGAGAATATGGTGTTAGTAACCATCATTTGTATAGACCTCGGCACATGCATTTCCTGATAGATACGAAAATAGTAGACCCTACCCTGATTTGAAACCCCTCCCCACCGCCACGCTTTATTTAAAAGAACGACAATTCTGCCTCTAACTTTAACATGCCCCCCCTCGCTATAAACACCACTGATCTGCCTATGGAAGTCGTTTGATAAACCTCAGCCAAGCTTTTCTATGTACACATTTGTCAACCTACAGCGCTTGTACATTCAACCTGCCATGGCTTAACTTTGCGCGCTTTCCCTAGGCGGAAGATAACCGGTTTGCTGTGTCCGGTATTCAGTTTGATCATTTATTACATTCCTAGAATTTGGTTCTATTTCTTTGATGTCTGTATATACGTGCTTTAGATATAGTATATCTTCTATGACACTCGAAATAATGAATATGGTAAGTGTGGTTCATCAAACAATAGTTAGTTGCATAAATTGATATACAAATAATGTTCTTGCGTGTGCTCCTATTAGTCTTATTAATATTTACACGTTCTTCATTTCATTTCTTTTATCACCAAGATTCAGGAAATAAAATAACCAACAACGGTACCAACCTAGTAAACAGTGATCATACAGAGTCGATATAAAACAAAGCTAGTGAATCTGAAACAAGCATTTTGAATAATGTCTAGCAGTTATAATACATAAATCAGAGTTCTAAAAATGAATAAAGATATTACACAATCAAGCTTTTACAGCGGAGACATAGAAAGATGTGTTCGGTTTTATGGAAAGACAATATTGAATATGGTGGACAATCCCGGGACAAATCGTTAAAGACAACAAAAAAATCTTTTAACAGAGTTATGTTGAGAATGCTCTGTACTCCTAAATATAGACATTAGCAATATTTGATGAAGTCAACAATCAACGGAATACATGTTCCTATAATTAATAATAAAAGTGCCGTCAATATTAGCGCATGTAACTGGGAGCAAGAAGTTTGTATGGTGTGACAACCGGAAAAACTGAGGAATAAAAATAAAGAAGATAACAGAGAGTAATAATACCGGTCAGTTAAAGAGAATTCCTGGATGGGATGTCTACAACAGAGCTGATCAAATGTAGAGATAAAAGAAACTGTTGTGGAAAGACATTATCGCCAACGCCTGCTAACAAGTACTTCATAGCTGAAATTGTCCGTGTCTACGTCACACATATCTAAACCCAGAATAAGACTGTATCCGGTTATAGAGGATTATAAGGCAGGCAACATAACCACTAGGAAATGTTGCACACTACACAAACCTCTAGGAAATGTTGCACACTACACAAACCTCTAGGAAATGTTGCACACTACACAAACCTCTAGGAAATGTTGCACACTACACAAACCTCTAGGAAATGTTGCACACTACACAAACCTGTAGGAAATATTGCACACTACACAAACCTCTAGGAAATGTTGCACACTACACAAACCTCTATCTGCTCTACAAAAAGATTGAAGAAATTGTGACAAACATCTCATTTATCATATTCGGTGACTTTTGTTCAGAGTACAAGTTGGAATAGTAAAAAAAGTAAAGTACCCCCGTCACGCCCGTCACGCCAAGTGGCATATAGGGAATATGGTGTTAGTGACCATAAATTTTACAGACCTTCGGCACATGATTTTTGGGGTAATGTGGTCGGTATTACGCCCGTGCCGCTTCACTTTCCCAGAAAAAAATCCAGTACCCATTAAAGGTTGGGTGAACCCGGAAGCCGTCGGTTGGGATCGAACCCTACCCCTTGTCCTTTGTAGTCCAGTTCACTAACCACTGAGCTATCGCGGCTTACAAGTTGGAATAGACATGTTGTTATTGAAGTCATACAACGGTAAGGTTTGTTTACTTTGGGTATTTGACTGTCGATCACTTTGTTCTCTCTCCATAGAAACGTAACTCGTGAATGGTTTATTAGCAGACACAACGAGCTTCAGCCATGATGATACTAACTGGGACCCTAGTTCTTCTTCTTGGTGAGTATAAAACACGAGCCCACAATAGAGGGCCACTCGATTGCATCAAATAAATTATACAATAGCTATACATATAGGGTTTATTTTACTTGCTAATTTTAGTTACTTGACTTTTGTACTCGTGTTATATCGTCAGTCTCCGAAAGGTCTAAGCATTAGATATCGCGTCACAGTGAGATCAGAAGGTTAAAGTAAATACCAGATCGTTACAAAAATATCCTCAACCTGGTGCCCCCGAGGGATCCACGACAGCTGCCTGGTTAGTGAACTGGCCTACTAAAGACAAGAGGTCAGGGTCGAACCTGATCGACGGCCTCTAGGTTTACTAAGTCTTAAATGATTACTAGATGTTTTTTCTT
Source organism: Megaustenia siamemsis (assembly GCA_032433765.1). NCBI lineage: Eukaryota > Metazoa > Mollusca > Gastropoda > Stylommatophora > Ariophantidae > Megaustenia > Megaustenia siamemsis. The sequence continues at coordinate 50,581,146 of JAVIAB010000046.1, read as the reverse complement.
GGAAAAAAAATTAAAAAGGAAAAATATTGTCCTCAAGGTCTATACTATAATATGAGCACTAACAACATATTCTATATACGTCACATGATGTGACGGGGCACTTTTCTTTGTTGCTCTTGGTACCTATGTTCTGCCACAGATGCTAAATAACTGTGAATCAGTGAATTCTATCCATTTTACAACAATAATTCTAGAAATGATGACTATGACAAGTAAACAAAGTAATAAGATGACAAATTCATCATCATCATCAAGTACCGGGCCTATAGGCGTAGGTGATCATGTCTCTCCCCAACTTTTGATCGCGGCAGCTATTTATCATTTCTGTTGTTGACCATCTGCCAAGCCATTCTCTTAAGCTGTCTGGTATTTTTTCTCTTTGCTTCCCTCTATCTCTTCGTCCCTCAATGTATCCAGTTGTTACAATATATTCCAGCTGTTCTCTTCTCATTACATGACCAAAAATGATGATTGTTTTTTTCCTAATATTGGAAATTAGCTCTCTTTTTGCTTTTACCTCTCTCAGAACCTCTTCATTACTCTTCTTAGCTGTCCATGGTGTTCTCAACATTCTTCTGTAAAACCATTTTTCTACAGACTCCAGTGATTTCCTTGTCTGTTGTCCTATTGTCCATGACTCGCATCCATATGTTAAGACTGGCTTTACGCAACATTTAAGAACTCTTTTTCTTGTTTCTATTGTCAAAAATGGATTGCATAGTATCTTCCTCATTTTTTGGAAAGCTGCTTTTGCCTGAGCCATTCTACATCTCACCTCTTTTGTACATCTTCCGTTCCGTCTGAGGTTAACAAAGTTCCCAAATATTTAAATTCATTTACCTGTTTTAATATTGTTCCACTTGTTCTTATTTTGCACTGAGCTGATGTCTTTTTCTTTGTTGTTACCATTACCTCTGTCTTTTTTCTATTAAAGCTGAGTCCTTTATTTTTGCTTTCTTTCACTATGATGTCCAACATTTCTTGTAACTCATTTTTACTCTTAGCGATTAAGACTGTATCATCAGCATACCTTAGATTATTTATATTATGACCTCCAATTGTTATTCCAGGCATGCCCCTTATGGATCTTAAAATAATCTCACTATACATATTAAACAAATCTGGTGACATCACACAACCTTGTCTAACACCCTGTTTTATTTGTTGAAACATCCCCAATTGCTTTCCAGTTCTTATGACCACTGTTTGTTGCCAGTACATGTTCTTTATTATTCTTAGATCTTTGCTGTCTATGTTTATGCTTTCTAAAATTTTGATTATTTCTTGGTGCTTTACTTTGTCAAATGCCTTTGTGTAATCTATGAAACATAGGTATAGATCTGTTTTCACCTCTATGGCTCTTTCTACTAACGATCTTATGATATAAATGGCATTGCTTGTTCCTTTATCTCTAACAAAACCACACTGTTCATCGCTAATTTCTGGACTGATTTTGTTTCGCACTCTTCGCATGATGATTCTTAGTAATATCTTAGTCATATGACTCATAAGGCTTATTGTGCGATGATCATCGCATTCAATCGCACCCGATTTCTTTGGTAGGGCTATGAATATTGATTTGAGCATGTCGTCTGGTATATATCCGCTGTTGTAGATATCATTCAATATTTTTGTTATTATTTCTATTCCAAAATCACCCATGGCTTCAATCTCTTCTTTAGTTATATTATCTGGTCCAGGAGCTTTGCCTGCTTTCATATTGCGCAAGGCGTCTTCCACTTCATCTCTGAGTATTTCTGGTCCTTCTCCATTATCCTTAATATTTACTTCCGTTCGTTCATCATTATAAAGATCCTTAATGTATTCTGTCCATCGTTCCCTTATGTTTTCTTGATCAATCAACAGTTCTCCTTTCTTTGATCTTAAACATCCAGTTTTTGATTGCGTTTTTCTTCCTGTTAATTCCTCAATTTGTTTGTATATAGCTTTAGCATCTACTTTTTGTTGCAATTCGATCTCTTTGCATCTCTCTTTTAGCCATGCTTCTTTTGCTTCATTGCATTTTACTACAATTTCTTTATTTAATCTCTTATACTCATCTTTATTTTCTTTATTTCTTCTTCTTGTATCCATTAGCTGCAAAATGTCATCTGTCATCCATTTCTTTCTTAAATTTGTTCTCACTGGTGGTATGAACTCTTTTGATGTTTGTTGCATTGACTCTTTTAGCATTTTTCACAGTGTTCATCAATGCTTTGTATCTTCTCTATTGCATTGTACCGGTTCTGAATTGTGATTTTATATTTGTCTTGCAGCTTCTTGTCTGATTTTAGTAAATCTAAATTTAACGTGATGTTAACTGAGGCTCGTTTTTGTTCTTTTTAATTTTACTCTAAGCTTTCCTACAACTGGTACATGATCACTATTGCAATCTGCCCCTGGTCTAGTTTTCACACACACCAGACTGTTTCTAAATCTATTGCTTATCATTATATAACCAATTTGATTACGTGCGTTGTCCCCTGGGCTTTTCCATGTCCACAGACGTCTTGGATGTTGCTTAAACCAGGTGTTTCCTATCATCATGTTGTGTGTTCTTGCCCAGTCAATAAGTTTCTCACCTCTTTCATTCCTCTTGCCTAAGCAATAATGACCAACTAATTCCTCAACTCTTTCCTTTCCTACTTTTGCGTTAAAATCCCTTTAGAACTATGGTTTTTTCATGTGAATTGATTGATGAAAATTAGCAAAGTAATAAGATGAAATGTTAACAAAGTAATAAGATAACAAGTTATCAAAGTAATAAGATGAAATGTTAACAAAGTAATTAGATGAAATGTTAACAAAGTAATAAGATAACAAGTTATCAAAGTAATAAGATGAAATGTTAACAAAGTAATTAGATGAAATGTTAACAAAGTAATAAGATAACAAGTTATCAAAGTAATAAGATAACAAGTTATCAAAGTAATAAGATAACAAGTTAACAAAGTAATAAGATGTTAAGTTAAAAAAAAAGTAATATGGTGACAAGATAACAAAGTAATAAGATGACAAGATAACAAAGTAATACGTGAGTCTATATCGACCATATATTACAAGTATATCTGACTAATCAAATTTACCACTTTTCTTTACCTACGCCTCAGCCACAACTTTTCCTGATAACCTGATTAATACAAAGAACATAGGCCTAGCGAGGCATTTGCATCTCATGACAAATAACGCTCCAACAGAACATGAAATGATCAGACAGATATTTTTATCAACGAGAGGATCCAGTCTGACACCACATCTACACAATCATCTCTTTGAACACAGTCAAACAAACAAATTATAACAAAAGTAGAGTTGGATGGCTGAATGTTTGCTTCTTGGCTATAATAAAAAGTAAACTTGTTAAATACACGACAAGGCCAAACCCCGCACGACAACATTAACATTCTAAAGAAAATAGACCAACTTGACATCTTCAGACTGAGAACCGGTCTTGTACCACTGAACAAGCATATCAATAAAATACATGGAAACCAATCTCCTTAAAGTCTACTCAGTTAATACTCACATCAGGCAGCAGAACATCTCGTGTTTGAATGTCTAAAGCTCACTGGCATCAGATCAACTCTACTTCCTCAAAGTCATGATAATTGGAACACCTTGTATGGAACAACAAGAGATTCAGAATATTCTGCAGATATCATTACATGACGTTCAGCTAAAGGGGACTCATTTGAGAAGCCACTGGATCCATAACAACAACAGTACTGTAGAAAAATTAAAAAATAAAACAAGTATTGATTTTGGTTGACTGCAGAAAGAGCTTACCGTCGACAACCATGAGTCCACGTCACTCCTTCGGATGAAAGAGGTCGAAGTTAAGCTTAGTACGGCCAGAAACGAGAAGCTTAGTGGGCGTGAAATAAGCCTTATCAACCAACACAGAACTGAGTCGTCAGTCGCTGGACACTGCGGTACTGGATGAGAAGGGGATCAGGGCACCTATGGACATGTTCGGAGTGCAATGATGATGAAACGCAAATAACTCAATAACTCAAGATCATACCATATTGAAGAATCATCCTTTCAATACCTACACGATAGTCATCATTTTATATTGTGACTTTCATAATCATTTTGTGCCGTCTTCGCATGAAAGGTTGGCTACCATGGAGCGTCATTCCACTTTGTCTCTTGCTTTAATGGTGCAGGTTGTCATAGACTGACTTGTCCATCTTTTGATGTTACTCGCCCATTTTAGTCTTCGTCTGTCTCTTTCACCTTGCATTTTTCCTTTCAAGATTACTTTTAGTAGGCTGCTGTCTCTTTTAATATGCCCAAAAAATCTCATTTGTCTTGTTTGAATTGTGCTTAGTAGTTCTCTTTTCATGTTTAGTTGTTGTAAGACTTCATTGTTTATTTTTATTTCCGTCCAATTCTTTCTATTCTTTTATAAATCCAGACTTCAGGAGCTTCCATTTTCTGTTCTGTTTTCTTGTTTAATGTCCATTTTTCTGTACCATACAGGAATATTAGAAGATATAACATTTTGCTATTTTTAATTTTAGCCCTGGTGTTATTTGTTTTGATGGAGGTATATTTTTCATGGCATAAAAAATAATGTTTGCCATTCCTATTCTTTTGTTTATTTCAGTTTTACATTTTCCATCACTGGTTATAGTATATCCAAGGTATTTGTATCTCTGAATTGTCTCCCGGTCTATTTCTTCAACCTTGATATCCACTTGTAGGTTTTGAGTGTTATCTTTGTTTATGATCACAGTTTTATTCTTTTTTTATATGTATATCTAATCCATATTGTTTCCATGTCATGTTTATTTCGTTAAGTAATTGTTGTAGATCTTCTATATCAGGGATGGCCAATAAGGTGGTGATGTCATTTTTTTGGTCCGCGGCGGATAAGAAATAAAATCAGGTTGCATTGGGCAAAATGTCCTGGGTAAAATTGATTTAAAATTTGTTACATTAACTTCTACCGTGGAGAAAACTAACTCAAATATTCCCTAGCAGTTTGTTTAAAATAAAGTATAATTATTGGTGGAAACATCCAAGGTAAATCAAAGAGGAGGAAGAATAGTACAAGTAGACCTATTTTTAACACTCGGAACACTCTAGTAGTTAGTTTAACATCGCCTTCACGTCATTCCCGACCCATTCTTTTTTTCCGTTTGATCATCCTGCGATCGACTGAAACAAAGGAAGAAGCCAACGAATGGTTCTAGAACCGACTCTCGGTTCGGCGAGTTCAAACAGTTCCCGCCAAGAAATACCGTCAGTCACCCACATCTTCCTTCCCAACACATCCACCCCACAATTATTTTACTTTCAGTTTCTTTCTCTCCAATCCTCTTTACATCAGTCAAAATTATATATCCGATATCCGATGTGATCATTCTGATTTTGTCTAGTTAGTGTGAACAGTTCCATTTTTAACAGAAAACAGTGCTATTGTTGTAATCTGTGTTTTCATCGTTGCTTCGATCGTGGTATAATATGTGCAATAGACGTCAATTAAATGAAAAATTCAGATTTTTTTCATGAGAAATGGGAACATGATTTTTTTATTTATCAACAATAAAGATAGCAAACCGCAGTGCCTTGTGTGTTTGCAAGTGTTGTCTGTAAATAAAGAGTATAATCTTAAACGGCATTACACACAGCGCCACGCCGCTAAATACAAGGACTACATTGGTACAATACGTTCTACACTTGTGTGCGATTTGAAGAAAAAGGTTAGTGCTCAGAAATATGTTTTTACTACATTAACAACAAAACAAACAAGTTCCTTAATGGCATCGTTTGTTGTAAGCGCAGAGATAGCGAAATTAAAAAAAATCATTATGTGACGGTGATTTCGTAAAGCGTTGCTCTATTAACACGACGCGTGCATTTGGGGAAGAAAAAATTGCCAGTCATTTTGAGAGCGTTCCACTATCAAAACAGACAGTCACTAGAAGGGTTGAGGAAATAAGTTCTCATATATCTAGTAAATTAAAGAGTGTCGTTACAAATTCCGCTTACTTTTCTCTGGCTTTGGATGAATCTACTGACATATCAGACACAGCACAACTTTTAATTTTAATAAGAACTGTTTCAAAAGACTTTATTATCAGTGAAGAACTACTAGCGTTAGATTCATTGCAGAATACGACCAAAGGTCAAGACATTTATGACTCAGTTATGAAAGTTGTTAACCGTATCGGTGACATAAACATACTTTCAGCAATAGTGACAGATGGCGCTAAGTCAATGTGTGGTACTCAAACAGGTTTATTTGGATTACCAAGGAAAGCTGGAATCCATTGCCTAGAATTACATTGCATTTTACACCGGGAGGCGCTGTGTGACAATATTCTAGACGTGGAGGATGTTATGAAAACTGTAATAAAGTGTGTGAATTTAATAAAAGCCGGGAATCGGGCTTTGACGCACCGACAGTTTATACATTTTCTATCAGAAGTTGAGGCGGAATATGGCGATTTTAGTGCTCTACACACAAGTACCCTGGCCAAGCAGAGGAAATTGTTTGAGACAATTTTTTGCTTTGTGAAACGAGATAATGCAGTTTTTAGAGAAACATGATACCAACAAAGAACTGATCAGAAAAATGTCTGATCCGCATTTTAACAGTGTATTGGCGTTTTTAACTGATATCACCCAGCACATGAATGAACTCAACGTGAAGCTACAGGGACGTTCCCAAACAGTCTCAGATTTGTTAGGACACCCAGATGGATTTATAAGTCAACTAAAAGTTTTTAGATTTACCCTGGCCAAAGAAAACTTCATTAATTTTCCTTCGTGCACAGAATTGATTGAGGAGCGCAGTGACACTGATTTCAAATGTTCTGTATTAATGTTAGACAAACTATTGGAGCAATTCAATGAACGATTTTCTGACTTCAGTGGTATACGACAAGAACTGGCATTGTTTAACAACCCTATGAAGTGTGACATTTTCCAACAACATGACACTTTTCAGTTGGAGTTATGTAACTTCCAAAGTGACCCCTTTTCCAATCAAGGGTGGAGATAGGAGTTGACTTTTGGAAACTTGTGCCACGGGAAAAATATCCTGCATTGAGTGATTTCAGTTTGAAAATTACTTCTATGTTCGGAAGCACATATATATGTGAATGCGCCTTTTCAACAATGAAGGCGATTAAATCGTCACAAAGAAACCGACTCACTGATGGTCACCTTCAGGATTTATTACGAATGTCATCATCATCTTTACACATTGACTTTGATGAACTTGTTGTTGCACATGAACGTCCACATTGTTCTCATTAAGGTTTGTTACATGTCAACTTTAAAATGACCTAACTAAAACATGTTTGTTAAACAATATAAATGACAACTTTTATTCATTTTTATAAATCAACTAGGCATTTTTAACTCTGTTGCAATAAAATGATTTATGTAAGCAAATAAGGCCGATAAATAACAAAAATATTACCTTAAAACAAATGCCAAATTTATTTGTATTGATGTTGTTATGTGTGTGGCCCGCCACACAAAAAAATAATAAAGAAGTGGCCTGCCATTTGAAAGAAATTGGCCATCCCTGTTCTAGATTTTCTGCTAGTAGTAAAGTATCATCAGCATATCTTAGGTTATTGATTATCCTCCCATTAATGTTTAGGCCTGGTATCTTTGTGATGTTTTTAAAGATTTGCTGCTCAGTGTATAGATTGAACAAGCTTGATGATATGATGCATCCCTGTCGTTCACTTATTTCTACATTAATGTGACTTTAGTATATGCGAAATGACTGCATACAGAGCATGCGTTAGGAAGATAACCTTTGATGGTTTAGTACCACAGACTTCTAGAACGACCATTTCTCCATTTGACAGGAACTATGCCTTCCCTGATTGTTCTTCCAAATCATTAATGGCGTCTGACGTCACTAAAATATATCAGATATGAACATGCATAAATATTTCATTTACAAAACGTTTTTTGTGTCCATGTTTTACATTTGTATGTGACTGACACACACAAATATATATACATATATATGTTGTATATAAATGTATTCATACATCCCATTTTCTATATTAGCATTTAGTTGGTGAATATGTGAAAATATAGTTCCTTTTCAGCCGACCCGCATATTTAATGGTACAATTCGTTACGTTTATTAGACGAAACGAAAAAATAAAAATAAATAAAAGCAGAACACAGATATGGCAGTAGTTTGTTCATAAAATGTGTATTTGCTGCTAACACACTTTAAGGAATCCACAAAAAACAAAACGCACAGTTAATTGATTTATTGTAATTTTCTTGCATGGCTGTTGTTTGTTTTTCAGTGACGCAGGCAGTTAGTGCACAAGAGGACGTGTGTCTGTCACAATTTACAGCCAGTGTATTGGTCCAAGGTGCAAATTGCGACATCTATAGAACCTTCCTCAAATGTTCAATCAATGAAACGGGTTACGATCTTCCTGGAGCGGTAACCGATGAAGGCATTAATAAGCTGCAGACACAGTTTGACAGCGATCTGGCCATAACCGGTATCAGCTGTGATATTAGTTTGAGGGACTTGATTAAAGAGCTTCAAAATGAGAAGAACCGAAGCGGAACTCCAGCCACTGTGAAGCCCACAGGTAAGAAGAAACATGGTCATGCTTTAGAAATGAGAATCCTGACTTTGTGATGGCAAAAGTTATTGAGTTATTTGCGGGTCATAATCATTGCACTCCGAACATGTCCATATGTGCTCAGATTCCCTCCTCAGCAAGTCTCGCTGTGGCCAGCGACTGAAGACTCCAGTTCTATGTTCATTGATAAGTCTTCTTACACGCTAACTAAGTTTCTCATTTATGGCTACGCCCCCCCCCCCCTTAACTCCCATCTCTTTCATCTGAAGGAGTGACGGGGATTTGTTGTCGTCGAAGTCCTGTGCTCTTCCAACATCTCGGAGGGCATTGATGATGTCCGCCCGATCCATTGGTTGCCCGTCCTCAACGACAGCGCAGCCAGCCAACCTGTCCGCTCTTTGATTTCTCGTACTCCCGCATGTCCAGGGACATAGACAAAGGTGACCTTACGTATTTTGGATTTCTGCAACGACTTTACCCATTGCATGCGTACAGAGCCCGCCTCCACTTTTTTTATCATGCTCATCGAATCACTCAGTATACATGCGTGGGTGTAGTCTTGTGACTCTAACCATTTGAATGCCTTGGTCACTGCCATCACCTCCATTGTCATGCTACTCGTGGTCATGACGTATGCACCACTGTCTTCCTTGACTATTCTGCCTGCCGAACGTGCTGTAAATGCCCATGCACTTTTTTGGTGTCGTCCTACAGATCCGTCTGTATAGATGACTTCATCTTTCTCATCGGTGTTAGCGCAGATGAGACCGTTGACCTCCACATTGATCACGACTGAATTCTATTCCCTACTTTTCCTGTCGAGTGTGACAATACACGAGAATGTTCCCTTGAATGACGTAGGCACAGGTATCTACTCCTCGCCAACGTTGATATTGGTAAGCCCATAACCTGTTTGATGACATCATCTTCTCGGCCCACCCATGATTTGAGCCTCTATTTAGTCTGGCACCTTTCTCTGTGTTGAGCTCGAGGTGCAATTGATGTTCTTTATCTGCACTAATCTTCAGGTATGCTCGTGTCCTCCAGATCTTGATTCTGTCATCCATGGTTGGAAAGTCAAGAATATACCTCATTGCTACACAGGGAGTGTCCCTCGTACATCATCATCATCAAGTACCGTACCTACTAGCGTAGGTGATCATGTCTCTCCACAACTTTCGATCTCGACAGTTCTTTATAATTTCCTGTTGTTAACCTGCCAAGCCATTATCTTAAGCTGTCTGGTATATTTGTCTCTTTGCTTCCATCTATCTCTTCGTCCCTCATTTCTTCCAGTTGTTACAATATATTCAAGTTGTTCTCTTCTCATTACACGGCCAAAAAATTATGATTGTTTCTTCCTAATATTGGAAATTAGCTCTCTTTTTGCTTTGACCTCTTTGAGAACATTTTCATTACTCTTCTTAGCTGTCCATGGTATTCTCAACTTTATTCTGTAAAACTACATTTCTACAGACTCCAGTGATTTTCTTGCCTGTTGTCCTATTGTCCATGATTCACATCCATATGTTAAGACCGGCTCTACATAACATTTAAGAACTCTTTTCCTTGTTTCTATTGTCAGGGAAGAGACAGACGGGGAATCGCCTCCACAATGCAAGACGAACTCGATCGCATTTCTTTCTGGTGTGGGGTTTCAGGTGCCTTGGTTAATCCTAATAAAGCATCAGTTTCATGGTTCTCCCTTAACAATCATATCGTTAATACGACCACACCGATAGTACGAATGGGAGCTGATGAGGTGACCAGGGACAAGTTGATGACATACCTAGGAGTTAAGTTTGATCGCAGCCTGTGTTTTCGGGACCACGTCAACCATGTGATAACAAAATCCCGCAAAGGATTAAAGGATTCCAGGGATTAGTCCTCGCACCAATCGAGTATGCCTTGGCAATTCTTACTGTCAGTACGACTCAAATTGATAGGCTGGAGAAAATACCAAATGAAGCCATGTGCATTATCCTGGGATGTACGAGGGACACTCCCTGTGTAGCAATGAGGTATCTTCTTGACTTTCCAACCATGGATGACAGAATCAAGATCTGGAGAGCACGAGCATACCTGAAGATTAGTACAGATAAAGAGCATCAATTGAACCACGTCCTCAACACAGAGCAACGTGGCAGGCTAAAAAGAGGCAAATCATGGGTAAGCCGAGCAGAAGATGTCATCAAACAGGTCTGTGGGCTTACCAATATAAGCGTTGGTGAGGAGTGGATACCGTTGCCTATTTGTCATTCAAGGGGACTTTCTCGTGTATTGTCACACTCGACAGGAAAAGTAGGGAACAGAACCAGGTCGTGGTTAATGCTGAGGTCAACAGTCTCATCTGCGATAACACCGATGAGAAAGATGCAGTCGTCTATACAGACGGATCTGTAAAACGACACGAAAAAAGCGCATGGGCATTTACAGCACGCTCGGCAGGCAGAATAGTCAAGGAAGACAGTGGTGCATACGTCATGACCACGAATAGCATGACAATGGAGGTGATGGCAGTGACCAAGGCATTCAAATGGTTAGAGTCACAAGACTACACCCACGCATGTATACTGAGTGATTCGATGAGCATGATAAAAAAGTGAAGGCGGGCTCTGTACGCATGCAATGGGTAGAGTCGTTGCAGAAATCAAAAATACGTATGGTCACCTTTGTCTATGTCCCTGGACATGCGGGAGTACGAGAAATGAAAGAGCGGACAGGTTGGCTGGCTGCGCTGTCGTTGAGGACGGGCAACCAATGAATCGGGCGGACATCATCAATGCCCTCCGAGATGTGGGAAGAGCACAGGACTTCGACAAACACAGACCCACGTCACTTCTTCGGATGATGGAAATTTGGAGTTAAGATGGGCACAACCAGAAATGAGAAACTTAGTGGCCGTGTAAGAAGACTTATCAACCAACATAGAACTGGAGTCATCAGTCGCTGGACACTGAGGGAATTGCTGAGGAGGGGATCTGAGCACCTATGGACATGTTCGGAGTGCAATGATGATGACCCGCAAATAACTCAATAACTCAGTGTGGTCAAAAATGGATTGCATAGTATCTTCCTCATTTTCTGGAAAGCTGCTTTTGACTGAGCCATTCTGCATCTCATCTCTTTGGTACATCTTCCGTCTCAGGTTAACAAAGTTCCGAAATATTTAAATTCATGTCCCTCGTACACCTGAAGATAGTGCGCATGGCTTCATTCTGTATTTTCTCCAGCCTGTCAATTTGAGTCGTACTGACAGTAAGTATTGTCAGGGCATACTCGACTGGTGCGAGGACTAATCCCTGGAACAGAAGAGTAAGTAGCCTCTGCTGCATATTTGCAGCTGCCATGACCTTCAAGGCGGCTAATCCTTTGCGGGATTTTGTTATCACATGGTCAAAGTGGTCCCGAAAACACAGGCAGCAATCAAACCTAACTCCGACGTATGCCATCAACTTGTCCCTGGTCACCTCATCAGCTCCCATTCGTACTACCGGTGTGGTCGTATTAACGATATGATTGTTAAGGGAGAACCATGAAACTGATGCTTTATTAGGATTAACCAAGGCACCTGAAACCCCACACCAGGAAGAAATGCGATCGATTTCGTCTTGAATTGTGGAGGCGATTCCCCATCTGTCTCTTACCTGTCGATATACCAGAATATCATCAGCAAAAGTCATAGTTCTTCCCCTCCCATCAGTTGTTGTTCCGTGATCGTTGTTGTGTACATTTTAAATAGAACTGGTGACAATGGTGAGCCTTGTGGCAGCCCTGGACAAATGGATGTTGGCTTGGAAGACCAACTTCCACATCTGAGTATCACCTTCCTCTGAAACAGTGCAGCAGCGATCCATCTAATGAGGAAGGGGTGCACCGCCAGTTTGAGTAGCATGTGCGTGATGTATTTTAACAACCTTGCTGTATGCATCCTCCAGATCTATAGCAGCAGCACATGTCTCCTCTCGTCTGTGGAAGCCTTCGAAGACGTCATAGGCAAAGACTGCCACATTCAACCATGTCTCTTTGTTATATCTATAGCCTTCAAGTGTGGGTGGGGATGCGCGTTTCTGTTCTAGGTGACAGGTGAGGACACGGGCAACTATTTTCTCCAGCAGCTTGGCCGCAGTGTTCTGCATTGTGATGATTCTGTAGGCACTGATCTGAGAATGGTCCTTGTTTGGCTTAGGTAGTGGTAGTAATTAGCTGTGTAACCACTTTTCCTTAATCTGGCCACTCCGAATGTTGGCACTAAATTCTCCACACCGACGGATCGTATGTCGACGTCGAACTACGGAGCTCGTTGACGGAGTTCTCATCAGAGCTTTCTGGATATTTCATGGGGGAAATCATAGCAACTGTGGATTTGTACGGAGTGTTGTGAAAAAGTTATACTTTAACGTATTAACGTTGTTGTGAAAAAGTTCTAATATAATGTTGTTGTGAAAATGTTCTATTATAACGTTGTTGTGAAAATGTTCTTATATAACGTTGTTGTGAAATTGTTATAATATTTTGTTGTTGTGAAAATGTTCTAATATAACGTTGTTGTGAAAATGTTCTATTATAACGTTGTTGTGAAAATGTTCTTATATAACGTTGTTGTGAAATTGTTCTAATATAACGTTGTTGTGAAAATGTTCTTATATAAAGTTGTTGTGAAAATGTTCTAATATAACGTTGTTGTGAAAATGTTCTTATATAACGTTGGTGTGAAAATGTTCTTATATAACGTTGTTGTGAAAATGTTCTTATATAACGTTTTTGTGAAATTGGTCTAATATTTTGTTGTTGTGAAAATGTTCTTATATAACGTTGTTGTGAAATTGTTCTAATATTTTGTTGTTGTGAAAATGTTCTAATATAACGTTGTTGTGAACATGTTCTAATATAACGTTGTTGTGAAAATGTTCTTATATAACGTTGTTGTGAAAATGTTCTTATATAACGTTGTTGTGAAATGGATCTAATATTTTGTTGCTGTGAAAATGTTCTTATATAACGATGTTGTGAAAATGTTCTTATATAACGTTGTTGTGAAAATGTTCTACTATAACGTTGTTTTGAAAATGTTCTAATATAACGTTGTTGTAAAAGTGTTCTCATATAACGTTATTGAGAAAATGTTCTAATGCAACGTTGAGGTGAAAATGTTCTAATATAACGTTGTTGTGAAAATGTTCTTATATAACGTTGTTGTGAAAATGTTCTTATATAACGTTGTTGTGAAAATGTTCTAATATAACGTTGTGAAAATGTTCTAATTTAACGTTGTTGAGAAAATGTTCTAATATAACGCTGTTGAGAAAATGTTCTAAAATAACGTTGTTGAGAAAATGTTCTTATATAACGTTGTTGTGAAAATGTTCTTATATAACGTTGTTGTAAAAATGTTCTAATATAACGTTGTTGTGAAAATATTCTTACATAACGTTGTTGAGAAAATGTTCTTATATAACGTTGTTGTGAAAATGTTCTTATATAACGTTGTTGTGAAAATGTTCATATATAACGTTGTTGTGAAAATGTTCTTTTATAACGTTGTTGTGAAAATGTTCAAATATAACGTTGTTGTGAAAATGTTCTTATATAACGTTGTTGTGAAATTGTTCTAATATTTTGTTGTTGTGAAAATGTTCTAATATAACGTTGTTGTGAACATGTTCTAATATAACGTTGTTGTGAAAATGTTCTTATATAACGTTGTTGTGAAAATGTTCTTATATAACGTTGTTGTGAAATGGATCTAATATTTTGTTGCTGTGAAAATGTTCTTATATAACGATGTTGTGAAAATGTTCTTATATAACGTTGTTGTGAAAATGTTCTACTATAACGTTGTTTTGAAAATGTTCTAATATAACGTTGTTGTAAAAGTGTTCTCATATAACGTTATTGAGAAAATGTTCTAATACAACGTTGAGGTGAAAATGTTCTAATATAACGTTGTTGTGAAAATGTTCTTATATAACGTTGTTGTGAAAATGTTCTTATATAACGTTGTTGTGAAAATGTTCTAATATATCGTTGTTGTATTGTTCTAATATAACGTTGTTGAGAAAATGTTCTAATATAACGTTGTTGAGAAAATGTTCTAATATAACGTTGTTGTGAAAATATTCTTACATAACGTTGTTGAGAAAATGTTCTTATATAACGTTGCTTTGAAAATGTTCTAATATAACGTTGTTGAGAAAATGTTCTCATGTAATGTTATTGAGGAAACGTTCTAAAATAAGGTTGTTGTGAAAATTTTCTTTTATAACGTTGCTATGAAAATGTTCTAATATAACGTTGTTGTGAAAATGTTCTTATATAATGTTGTTGAGAAAATGTTCTTATATAACGTCGTTGAGAAAATGTTCTTATATAACGTTGTTGTGAAAATGTTCTAATATAACGTTGTTGTGAAAATGTTCTAATATAAAGTTGTTTAGAAAATGTTCTTATATAACGTTCTTGAGAAAATGTTCTTATATAACGTTGTTGTGAAAATGTTCTAATATAACGTTGTTGTGAAAATGTTCTAATATAAATTTGTTTTGAAAATGTTCTAATGTAACGTTGCTGTGAAAATGTTCTTTTATAACGTTGTTGTGAAAATGTTCTTATATAACGTTGTTGTGAAAATGTTCTAATATAACGTTGTGAAAATGTTCTAATATAACGTTGTTGTGAAATTTGCTTGTATAACGTTGTTGTGAAAATGTTCTAATATAACGTTCTTGAGAAAATGTTCTTATATAACGTTGTTGTGAAAATGTTCTAACATAACGTTGTTGAGAAAATGTTCTCATGTAACGTTATTGAGGAAACGTTCTAAAAAAAGGTTGTTGTGAAAATTTTCTTTTATAACGTTGCTATGAAAATGTTCTAATATAAAGTTGTTGTGAAAATGTTCTAATATAACGTTGTTTTGAAAATGTTCTAACATAACGTTGTTGAGAAAATGTTCTCATGTAACGTTATTGAGGAAACGTTCTAAAAAAAGGTTGTTGTGAAAATGTTCTTATATAACGTTGCTATGAAAATGTTCTAATATAAAGTTGTTGTGAAAATGTTCTAATATAACGTTGTTGAGAAAATGTTCTAACATAACGTTGTTGTTAAAATGTTCTTATATAACGTTGCTTTGAAAATGTTCTAATATAACGTTGTTGTGAAAATGTTCTTACATAACGTTGATGAGAAAATGTTCTTATATAACGTTGCTTTGAAAATGTTCTAATATAACGTTGTTGTGAAAATGTTCTTATATAACGTTGTTGTGAAAATGTTCTAATATATCGTTTTTGTATTGTTCTAATATAACGTTGTTGAGAAAATGTTCTAATATAACGTTGTTGAGAAAATGTTCTAAAATAACGTTGTTGAGAACATGTTCTTATATTACGTTGTTGTGAAAATGTTCTTATATAACGTTGTTGTAAAAATGTTCTAATATAACGTTGTTGTGAAAATGTTCTTACATAACGTTGATGAGAAAATGTTCTTATATAACGTTGCTTTGAAAATGTTCTAATATAACGTTGTTGAGAAAATGTTCTCATGTAACGTTAATGAGGAAACGTTCTAAAATAAGGTTGTTGTGAAAATTTTATTTTATAACGTTGCTATGAAAATGTTCTAATATAACGTTGTTGTGAAAATATTCTTATATAACGTTGTTGTGAAAATGTTCTTATATAATGTTGTTGAGAAAATGTTCTTATATAACGTCGTTGAGAAAATATTCTTATATAACGTTGTTGTGAAAATGTTCTAATATAATGTTGTTGTGAATATCTTCTTATATAATGTTGTTGCGAAAATATTCTTATATAACGTTGTTGTGAAAATATTCTAATATAACGTTGTTGTGAAATGTTCTTATATAACGTTGTTGTGAAAATGTTCTAATATAAAGTTGTTGTGAAAATGTTCTAATATAACGTTGTTGAGAAAATGTTCTAACATAACGTTGTTGTTAAAAAGTTCTTATATAACGTAGCTTTGAAAATGTTCTAATATAACGTTTTTGAGAAAATGTTCTCATGTAACGTTATTGATGAAACGTTCTAAAATAAGGTTGTTGTGATAATTTTCTTTTATAACGTTGCTATGAAAATGTTCTAATATAACGTTGTTGAGAAAATGTTCTTATACAACGTTGTTGTGAAAATGTTCTAATATAACGTTGTTGTGAAAATATTCTAATATAATGTTGCTGAGAAAAGGTTCTAATATAACGTTGTTGTGAAAATGATCTAATATAACGTTGTTGTGAAAATGTTCTTATATAACGTTGTTGTGAAAATGTTCTAATATATCGTTGTTGTATTTTTCTAATATAACGTTGAGAAAACGTTCTAATATAACGTTGTTGAGAAAATGTTCTAAAATAACGTTGTTGAGAAAATGTTCTTATATAACGTTGTTGTGAAAATGTTCTTATATAACGTTGTTGTAAAAATGTTCAAATATAACGTTGTTGTGAAAATGTTCTTACATAACGTTGATGAGAAAATGTTCTTATATAACGTTGCTTTGAAAATGTTCTAATATAACGTTGTTGAGAAAATGTTCTCATGTAACGTTAATGATGAAACGTTCTAAAAATAAGGTTGTTGTGAAAATTTTCTTTTATAACGTTGCTATGAAAATGTTCTAATATAACGTTGTTGTGAAAATATTCTTATATAACGTTGTTGTGAAAATGTTCTTATATAATGTTGTTGAGAAAATGTTCTTATATAACGTCGTTGAGAAAATGTTCTTATATAACGTTGTTGTGAAAATGTTCTAATATAATGTTGTTGTGAATATGTTCTTATATAAAGTTGTTGAGAAAATGTTCTAATATAACGTTGTTGTGAAATTTTCTTGTATAACGTTGTTGTGAAAATGTTCTAATATAACGTTCTTGAGAAAGTGTTCTCATATAACGTTGTTTTGAAAATATTCCAATATAACGTTGTTGTGAAAATGTTCTAATATAACGTAGTTGTGAAAATGTTCTAATATAACGTTGTTGTGAAATTTTCTTGTATAACGTTGTTGTGAAAATGTTCTAATAAAACTTTCTTGAGAAAGCGTTCTCATATAACGTTGTTTTGAAAATATTCTAATATAACGTTGTTGTGAAAATGTTCTAATATAACGTAGTTGTGAAAATGTTCTAATATAACGTTGTTGATAAAGTGTTCTCATATAATGTTATTGAGAAAATGTTCTAATATAACGTTGTTGAGAAAATGTTCTTATATAACGTTGTTGTGAAAATGTTCTTATATAACTTCGTTTGAGAAAATGTTCTAATATAACGATGTTGAGAAAATATTCTAATATAACGTTGTTGTGAAAATGTTCTAAAAAAACGTTCTTGAGAAAGTGTTATCATATAATGTTATTGAGAAAATGTTCTAATATAACGTTGTTGAGAAAATGTTCTCATATAAAGTTATTGAGAAAATGTTCTAATATAACGTTGTTGAGAAAATGTTCTTATATAACGTTGTTGTGAAAATGTTCTTATATAACTTCGTTTGAGAAAATGTTCTAATATAACGATGTTGTGAAAATGTTCTAAAATAACGTTCTTGAGAAAGTGTTATCATATAATGTTATTGAGAAAATGTTCTAATATAACGTTGTTGAGAAAATGTTCTAATATAACGTTGTTGAGAAAATGTTCTTGTATAACGTTGTTGTGAAAATGTTCTTATATAACGTTGCTATGAAGATGTTCTAACATAACATTGTTGATAAATTTTCTCATGTAACGTTATTGAGGAAACGTTCTAAAACAAGGTTGTTGTGAAAATTTTCTTATATAACGTTGCTATGAAAATGTTCTAATATAACGTTATTGAGAAAATGTTCTTATACAACGTTGTTGAGAAAATGTTCTAATATAACGTTGTTGTGAAAATGTTCTAAAATAACGTTCTTGAGAAAGTGTTATCATATAATGTTATTGAGAAAATGTTCTTATACAATGTTGTTGTGAAAATGTTCTTATATAACGTTGTTGTGAAAATGTTCTAATATATCGTTGTTGTATTGTTCTAATATAACGTTGTTGAGAAAACGTTCTAGTATAACGTTGTTGAGAAAATGTTCTAAAATAACGTTGTTGAGAAAATGTTCTTATATAACGTTGTTGTGAAAATGTTCTTATATAACGTTGTTGTAAAAATGTTCTAATATAACGTTGTTGTGAAAATGTTCTTACATAACGTTGATGAGAAAATGTTCTTATATAACGTTGCTTTGAAAATGTTCTAATATAACGTTGTTGAGAAAATGTTCTCATGTAACGTTAATGATGAAACGTTCTAAAAATAAGGTTGTTGTGAAAATTTTCTTTTATAACGTTGCTATGAAAATGTTCTAATATAACGTTGTTGTGAAAATATTCTTATATAACGTTGTTGTGAAAATGTTCTTATATAATGTTGTTGAGAAAATGTTCTTATATAACGTCGTTGAGAAAATGTTCTTATATAACGTTGTTGTGAAAATGTTCTAATATAATGTTGTTGTGAATATGTTCTTATATAAAGTTGTTGAGAAAATGTTCTAATATAACGTTGTTGTGAAAATATTCTAATATAACGTTGTTGTGAAATGTTCTTATATAACGTTGTTGTGAAAATGTTCTAATATAACTTTGTTTTGAAAATGTTCTAATATAACGTTGCTGTGAAAATGTTCTTATATAACGTTGTTGTGAAAAGGTTCTTATATAACGTTGTTGAGAAAATGTTCTAATATAACGTTGTTGTGAAAATGTTCTAATATAACGTTGTTGTGAAATTTTCTTGTATAACGTTGTTGTGAAAATGTTTTAATATAACGTTCTTGAGAAAGTGTTCTCATATAACGTTGTTTTGAAAATATTCCAATATAACGTTGCTGTGAAAATATTATAATATAACGTAGTTGTGAAAATGTTCTAATATAACGTTGTTGTGAAATTTTCTTGTATAACGTTGTTGTGAAAATGTTCTAATATAACGTTCTTGAGAAAGCGTTCTCATATAACGTTGTTTTGAAAATATTCTAATATAACGTTGTTGTGAAAATGTTCTAATATAACGTAGTTGTGAAAATGTTCTAATATAACGTTGTTGATAAAGTGTTCTCATATAAAGTTATTGAGAAAATGTTCTAATATAACGTTGTTGAGAAAATGTTCTTATATAACGTTGTTGTGAAAATGTTCTTATATAACTTCGTTTGAGAAAATGTTCTAATATAACGATGTTGAGAAAATATTCTAATATAACGTTGTTGTGAAAATGTTCTAAAATAACGTTCTTGAGAAAGTGTTATCATATAATGTTATTGAGAAAATGTTCTAATATAACGTTGTTGAGAAAATGTTCTCATATAAAGTTATTGAGAAAATGTTCTAATATAACGTTGTTGAGAAAATGTTCTTATATAACGTTGTTGTGAAAATGTTCTTATATAACTTCGTTTGAGAAAATGTTCTAATATAACGATGTTGTGAAAATGTTCTAAAATAACGTTCTTGAGAAAGTGTTATCATATAATGTTATTGAGAAAATGTTCTAATATAACGTTGTTGAGAAAATGTTCTTGTATAACGTTGTTGTGATAATGTTCTTATATAACGTTGCTATGAAGATGTTCTAACATAACGTTGTTGATAAAATGTTCTCATGTAACGTTATTGAGGAAACGTTCTAAAATAAGGTTGTTGTGAAAATTTTCTTATATAACGTTGCTATGAAAATGTTCTAATATAATGTTATTGAGAAAATGTTCTTATACAACGTTGTTGAGAAAATGTTCTAATAACATTGTTGAGTAAATGTTCTAAAATAACGTTTTTGAGAAAATGTTCTAATATAACGTTGTTGTGAAAATGTTCTTATATAACGTTGTTGTGAAAATGTTCTTATATAACGTTGCTGTGAAAATGTTCTAATATAACTTTGTTTTGAAATTGTTCTAATATAACGTTGCTGTGAAAATGTTCTTATATAACGTTGTTGTGAAAATGTTCTTATATAACGTTGTTGAGAAAATGTTCTAATATAACGTTGTTTTAAAAATGTTCTAATATAATGTTGTTGTGAAATTTTCTTGTAAAACGTTGTTATGAAAATGTTCTAATATAACGTTCTTGAGAAAGCGTTCTCATATAAAGTTGTTTCGAAAATGTTCTAATATAACGTTGTTGTGAAAATGTTCTAATATTACGTTGTTGTGAAAATGTTCTAATATAACGTTGTTGTGAAAATGTTCTAATATAACGTTGTTGATAAAGTGTTCTCATATAAAGTTATTGAGAAAATGTTCTAATATAACGTTGTTGAGAAAATGTTCTTATATAACATTGTTGTGAAAATGTTCTTATATAACTTCGTTTGAGAAAATGTTCTAATATAACGATGTTGAGAAAATATTATAATATAACGTTGTCGTGAAAATGTTCTAAAATAACGTTCTTGTGAAAGTGTTATCATATAATGTTATTGAGAAAATGTTCTAATATAACGTTGTTGAGAAAATGTTCTAATATAACGTTGTTGTCAAAATGTTCTTATATAACGTTGTTGTGAAAATGTTCTTATATAACGTTGCTATGAAGATGTTCTAATATAACGTTGTTGAGAACATGTTCTCATGTAACGTTATTGAGGAAACGTTCTAAAATAAGTTTGTTGTGAAAATTTTCTTATATAACGTTGCTATGAAAATGTTCTAATATAACGTTATTGAGAAAATGTTCTTATACAACGTTGCTGAGCAAATGTTCTTATATATATCGTTACTATGAAGATGTTCTAATATAACGTTGTTGAGAAAATGTTCTCAAGTAACGTTATTGAGGAAACGTTCTAAAATAAGGTTGTTGTGAAAATTTTCTTATATAACGTTGCTATGAAAATGTTCTAATATAACGTTATTGAGAAAATGTTCTTATACAACTTTGTTGAGAAAATGTTCTAATATAACGTTGTTGTGAAAATGTACTTATATAACGTTGTTGAGAAAATGTTCTAATATAACGTTGTTGTGAAAATTTCCTATTCTAACGTTGTTGTGAAAATGTTCTAATATAACGTTGTTGTGAAAATGTTCTTACATAACGTTGTTGTGAAAATGTTCTAATATAACGTTGTTGTGAATATGTTTTTATATAACGTTGTTGTGAAAATGTTCTAATATATCGTTGTTGTGAATATGTTCTTATATAACGTTGTTGTGAAAATGTTCTAATATAACGTTGTTGTGAAAATGTTCTTATATAACGGCGTTTGAGAAAATGTTCTAATATAACGTTGTTGAGAAAATGTTCTAATATAATGTTATTGTGAAAGTGTTCTTATATAACGTTGTTGAGAAAATGTTATAATATTACGTTGTTGTGAAAATGTTATAATATAACGTTCTTGAGAATGTGTTCTCAAATAACGTTGTTATGAAAATGTTCTAATATAACGTTCTTGAGAAAGTGTTCTCATATAACGTATTTGAGAAAATGTTATAATACAACGTTGTTGTCTAAATGTTCTTATATAACGTTGTTATGAAAATGTTCTAATATAACGTTGTTGTGAAAATGTTCTTATATAACGTTGTTGTGAAAATATTCTTATATAACATTCTTGTGAAAATGTTCTAATATAACGTTGTTGAGAAAATGTTCTAATATAACGTTCTTGAGAAAGTGTTCTCATATAACGTTATTGAGAAAATGTTCTAATATAATGTTGTTGTGAAAATGTTCTAATATAACGTTCTTGAGAAAGTGTTCTCATATAACGTATTTGAGAAAATGTTCTAATATAACGTTGTTGTCTAAATGTTCTTATATAACGTTGTTATGAAAATGTTCTAATATAACGTTGTTGAGAAAATATTCTCATATAACGTTGTTTTGAAAATGTTCTTATATAACGTTGTTGAGAAAATATTCTTATATAACGTTGTTTTGAAAATGTTCTAATATAACGTTGTTGAGAAAATATTCTTATATAACGTTGTTTTGAAAATGTTCTTATATAACGTTGTTGAGAAAATGTTCTAATACACAATACGTTGCCAAAAATATGTTTTCTGTTCTTGTTTTTTTTCCCTAACTTTAATTACTATCGCTCGTTTCAAAACATATGCCCAACTTCAAAACGCCATTACTCTCTAACCGTTTGTTAAATACTTTTGAAATTTTCCAAATGTTATTAGAATGCAAAAGACCCTTTAAATGTATATTTAACAAATATCTTGCAGCTGCAGTTTTCTTAAAGCGGCGATATTTCTTTGATGTTTGTCAAAATTGTAAATTGTGAAGCCCTAAAGAATAGAAATTACCGTAGTTGCTGGTCTACGATTAATTTTCACTAGGTAAAGGCGTGGCCGTAATGGGGAAATAACTGGATAAAACAAAACACCAGGAGAATTATTGTCTGCTCAGTTCGAGGACGGACGATAATAATATCAAGGTATACCTGTATGTCCAATTTTCATAGTTGTGTGGTCCTGAAAAGGACCGTTTGTTGAACTAATTTAAGGTAATATAGGGGCCAACATTGTGGGGGCTATATACTTTCATTCTGAATCAGACGAGTCTAAAAGATTAATAACTGTTTGGGGTTGAACATTCCACAAACCATCATTTTTCCAATATTCCTCTTCCTGTTTTAAGACGTGGTCTTCACATTTAGCCCAATAATCTTTGTCTATATTTAATAAAGCGAGATTAGCAAGAGTCTTTACATCGCATATTTTGAATGTTGTATTTTCATCTGCCACTTGTCCTTTTAATTTTGCCCAGATTAGTTCTATTGGATTTAAATGAGCATGGTAAGGTGGCAGCCTCAAACTTATATGACCGTGCTCTTGGATAATCTTATCTATTTGAAAAATCTTTGTCCTCTGTTTTTGCTTTACTAGAGATAGTAATTCAGGTTTTATGTACATGTTATTAAATTGTATGTGCTCCTTTGTGAGCCATATCTTAATAGCATCTTTTGTACTGGATGACGTCGGGACTTTATCTTCAAGTGCAACAATGTTGTGGTACGCTGCATTGTCCATTATTAGGCAAGATGGTCGATCTAGTGCTGGGAGAACAGAATTTTCAATCCAATGTCTAAATATGTGACCATTCATCTCAGAGTGATAATCCCGATTGTCTATGGATTTTGAAAGAAAAATGAGCTCTGCATTCTGTATTAGTCCATGTTGTCGACTACCTGCATGAGCAATTATCAAGCGCTGTCCTTTGCTGCTAGGTATTAATCTCTTAATCTTTCCATCTGATGACTGCCATTCCCTTTGGTTAGTGTGGTGAGCATTGATCCATGTTTCATCCAAGTACACAATATCATAACCTTGCTTGCGCACCTCTTTTACTTCACGTAAGTACTTGCTTCTCATGACTACTATATGTGGCTTCTCACAGATGATGTTTCGTCCATTGGGATACTTTCTGAATGTAAAGCCTGCAGCTCTCACATTCCTCCATAATGTAGACTTTGATATTTCAATACTGTTGTTCTTTTTCAGCGATACTTTTAATTTTCTTATTGTAACAGTTTCATTCATACCCAACATTTTGCGAATTTCACTTCTAATAAGTTCACTGTCGAAATTATCCAACATTTTTGCTCTTCCTTGTGATTTTGTATATTTGGAACATTGACGGTCACGTGCTTGAATCCAGCGATTAAATGACCGTTTAGATAAATCCAAAATGTGTCTTGTCCTATTCTCAGGGTTTTCTAAAGAATGAAATAATCTTCTTCGTTTAGCCTCTTTGCAAAAATAGTCATACATTTTTATTGCGATGTTTTGTAAACTGCAGAATTTCATTTTAAGACTCATGATAAATGTTATTGTTCCACGTTACGCCGCTGAATTAACGGAAATGGAACACACAATGTCTCGTGTTTACTACAAGTGTCTATTTGTGTCAGATAACTCACGTGGAAAGCGTGAAAAATCGTAAATTTCAGCGTGTATAGATTTGTAATCGCTATTTTTAACTTAAATACTGTAAACACTAAGTTTTGACTACATCAATGGGTCGTTATAAATTTATATAAATCAAATAAGCAATAATAATAACCAAATGTTTGTTTTTAATGAAATTAATTCCCTGTTGGGTTCTAATCATTATAACTTTACATGCAAATTTTGAAAAAAATACAAAAAGCGGTTTAAAAGATATCGATTTTTAAAGTTGGGCAAGACTTATGAAACAAGCTATAAAGATTTATTTTGTTTGTGTTACAGGTAGCTCGCTGTCTACTGCTGGACAGAGCGAGTGCATGAATCCATTTCTTACGATTAGTGATAGACAAGGTTTTATCTGTGACAATTTTAACACCTTGGTTAAATGTGTACTTGAAGTGAGAAACTTCACCGACCCGTCATTGGTGAGTGAGTCAGACCTTTCTGGGCTGAGGGTAGAGTTTGACGTACTCTTGGCCAAGTATGGCAAGTTATGTGACTTTGATCTAAAGAGTATAGTGACACAGATCTACGAAGAACGTCTGTTGGGGAAATCAGCAGGTGAGAGAAAGGGAACAATGTGTGGAAGAAATACACGTAAATGATGTTTTGTTTTTTTGTAAAACAACTAATTCTATATCATGTAGCGTGTGAATTCGAGCAAATATATTAAACGTTATTATACTTGTTCTCTCACCTTTTCTTGTATTACATGTCCACGATATCTATTTTCAGTTTGACACTAAATATTATTGCTGTTATGTTTCTTCTACCTCAGTATCTCACTCGTTTAAGGTAAATATATCTAACACTCTCTCTCTCTCTCTCTCTCTCTCTCTCTCTCTCTCTCTCTCTCTCATTCTATGGCTCACATAGGTAAAGGTCAAGGTCAAGTACGAGACTTGAACCGGCGTCTTAGCACGCGAGTTTACACCCATATGTGCTCGGCCGCCTATCCAGAAATGTTCGGAGATTTCTGTATAGTGTCGCCTCAAGTATCGGAACTCAGAAGCGAGGCAACATTCCTCACCTTCCCAAGGTAATACCCTGGCACCCATTTCTTCCAACGGCTGGGTCGACCGTGGTTTTTTTTTTATTCTTTCCAACCACGAGTACAACTCACACTGCTCCCAGCGGGCACGGGTTGTCCGAACATCGGTAGTCCAGTCGGGTGCTTTCCCAACTCGGCTACCGAATGTCTCACATATTTCTAGATAATATCAACGTATCAAATATTATGATTTAAAACAATGCTTATCTGTTCATAATCCTATCTTTCCGTGACACTCAAATTCCCATCTTTCCGTGACACTCAAATTCATATCTTTCCGTGACACTCAAGTTCCTATCTTTCTGTGACACTCAAATTCCTATCTTTCCGTGACACTCAAATTCATATATTTCCGTGACACTCAAATTCCTATCTTTCCGTGACACTCAAATCCATATCTTTCCGTGACCTTCAAATTCCTATCTTTCCGTGACACTCAAATTCATATATTTCCGTGACACTCAAATTAATATCTTTCCGTGACATTCAATACCTCTCTTTCTCTATTTCTGCCTCCCACTGAAACTTAAACATTCTTGCTGTCGCTCTCATTATCGAGTTTCATTAAAGATGTACTAATTATTACGAGTTTCAATAAAGATGCACTAATTACTACGAGTTTCAATAAAAACGTACTAATTATAACGAGTTTCAATAAAGATGTACTAATTATTACGAGTTTCAACAAAGATGCACTAATTACTACGAGTTTCAATAAAGACGTACTAATTATAACGAGTTTCAATAAAGATGTACTAATTATTACGAGTTTCAATAAAGATGTACTAATTATTACGAGTTTCAATAAAGATGTACTAATTATTACGATTTTCAATAAAGATGTACTAATTATTACGATTTTCAATAAAGATGTACTAATTATTACGAGTTTCATTAAAGATGTACTAATTATTACTAGTTTCATTAAAGACTTACTAATTATAACGAGTTTCAATAAAGATGTGCTAGTTATTACGAGTTTCAAAAAAGAGGTACTAATTATTACGAGTTTCAAAAAAGACGTACTAATTATTACGAGTTTCATTAAAGATGTACTAATTATTACGAGTTTCATTAAAGATGTACTAATTATTACGAGTTTCATTAAAGATGTACTAATTATTACGAGTTTCATTAAAGATGTACTAATTATTACGATTTTCAATAAAGATGTACTAATTATTACGAGTTTCAATAAAGATGTACTAATTATAACGAGTTTCAATAAAGATGTACTAATTATTACGATTTTCAATAAAGATGTACTAATTATTACGATTTTCAATAAAGATGTACTAATTATTACGAGTTTCAATAAAGATGTACTAATTATTACGAGTTTCAATAAAGATGTACTAATTATTACGAGTTTCAATAAAGATGTACTAATTATTACGAGTTTCAATACAGATGTACTAATTATTAAGAGTTTCAATAAAGATGTACTAATTATTACGCGTTTCAATAAAGATATACTAATTATTACGAGTTTCAATAAAGATGTACTAATTATTACGAGTTTCAATAAAGATGTACTAATTATTACGCGTTTCAATAAAGATGTACACATTTTTATGATACTTCTCCTCTATAATTTTTTCGCTCAATATTATCATAATCATCCCATGTTTTTGAAAATAAAACAAATTCAATAAAAGCCGATTTGATTAATTCTCAATATTATATTAAATAATCAAATTCATCATCTTCTTTCAGATACAGCCGATGAGTGCATAATCGTTTTCATCAGCCAACAATCTTTTAGCTGTGACGTAATTTATGCATACATAGAGTGTCTTCTCCGAGCTGTCAAGTGGGATAAACCAGGCTGTTACATCCCTGATAATGTTTACAAAAACTATCAGAATGATGTTACTAATATTTTGATCTATTATGGTCTGAAGTGTGATCTTGATATTAAATTGATGGTGATCCGACTGCGTGAGAGACAACAAGTAGTGGGGAGAGGGTCTCGGTGTGGGCACAGCTCAATATATCTTGTTACGTTAATAATATTTACTTGTCTGTGGATTATGTCTCGTTATTAACTGTTGTGTGTACATACTTAACATGTGTTGTACCATGTCTGGTTATTAACTGTTGTGTGGACCTACCTAACATTTGTTGTACCATGTCTAGTTATTAACTGTTGTGTGGACCTACCTAACATTTGTTGTACCATGTCTAGTTATTAACTGTTGTGTAGACCTACCTAACATTTGTTGTACCATGTCTAGTTATTAACTGTTGTGTGAACATACCTAACATTTGTTGTACCATGTGTAGTTATTAACTGTTGTGTGGACATACCTAACATTTGTTGTACCATGTGTAGTTATTAACTGTTGTGTGGACATACCTAACAATTGTTGTACCATGTGTAGTTATTAACTGTTGTGTGGACATACCTAACATTTGTTGTACCATGTCTAGTCATTAACTGTTGTGTGATCATACCTAACATTTGTTGTACCACGTGTAGTTATTAACTGTTGTGTGGACCTACCTAACATTTGTTGTACCATGTCTAGTTATTAACTGTTGTGTGGACCTATCTAACATTTGTTGTACCACGTGTAGTTATTAACTGTTGTGTTGACCTACCTAACATTTGTTGTACCACGTGTAGTTATTAACTGTTGTGTGGACATACCAAACATCTGTTGTACCACGTCTAGTTATTAACTGTTGTGTGGACATACCAAACATTTGTTGTACCACGTCTAGTTATTAACTGTTGTGTGGACATACCAAACATTTGTTGTACCATGTGTAGTTATTAACTGTTGTGTGGACATACCAAACATTTGTTGTACCACGTCTAGTTATTAACTGTTGTGTGGACATACCAAACATTTGTTGTACCATGTGTAGTTATTAACTGTTGTGTGGACATACCAAACATTTGTTGTACCACGTCTAGTTATTAACTGTTGTGTGGACATACCAAACATTTGTTGTACCACGTCTAGTTATTAACTGTTGTGTGGACATACCAAACATTTGTTGTACCACGTCTAGTTATTAACTGTTGTGTGGACATACCAAACATTTGTTGTACCACGTCTAGTTATTAACTGTTGTGTGGACATACCAAACATTTGTTGTACCACGTCTAGTTATTAACTGTTGTGTGGACATACCAAACATTTGTTGTACCATGTGTAGTTATTAACTGTTTTGTGGACATACCTAACATTCGTTGTACCATGTCTAGTTATTAACTGTTGTGTGAACATACCTAACATTTGTTGTACCATGTGTAGTTATTAACTGTTTTGTGGACATACCTAACATTCGTTGTACCATGTCTAGTTATTAACTGTTGTGTGAACATACCTAACATTTGTTGTACCATGTGTAGTTATTAAATGTTGAGTGGTAGTGCTTGTAGTCTCCGTCAGTCACAGTTTACTATGGATTTTGCATCGCCCCTAGAATTGATATATTTTTTTTTCTTTTCTTTCGCCGTGTATTTTCTTTTTCTATGAATCTGCATGCTCGTGTTTGATGTGGACCTTTAGCGCGTTTCCAAAGATGTACTAATTATTATTAGTTTCAATAAAGATGTACTAATTATTATTAGTTTCAATAAAGATGTACTAATTATTATTAGTTTCAATAAAGATGTACTAATTATTACTAGTTTCAATAAAGATGTACTAATTATTATTAGTTTCAATAAAGATGTACTAATTATTATTAGTTTCAATAAAGATGTACTAATTATTATTAGTTTCAATAAAGATGTACTAATTATTATTAGTTTCAATAAAGATGTACTAATTATTATTAGTTTCAATAAAGATGTACTAATTATTACTAGTTCCAATAAAGATGTACTAATTATTATTAGTTTCAATAAAGATGTACTAATTATTACTAGTTCCAATAAAGATGTACTAATTATTATTAGTTTCAATAAAGATGTACTAATTATTATTAGTTTCAATAAAGATGTACTAATTATTATTAGTTTCAATAAAGATGTACTAATTATTACGAGTTTAATAAAAGACTGCAGTTATTTCTTCCGGGGCTGCAGGGTTTATGCTCAGAGTCTTCATGTC
Organism: Megaustenia siamemsis; assembly: GCA_032433765.1. Taxonomy (NCBI): domain Eukaryota; kingdom Metazoa; phylum Mollusca; class Gastropoda; order Stylommatophora; family Ariophantidae; genus Megaustenia; species Megaustenia siamemsis. Next base: position 50,551,465 of record JAVIAB010000046.1, on the reverse strand, counting down.
ACGTGTATACACGTCTGTCTATAAATCGGAATTTTGGGCACCAACTTCTTGTGTCATCTACTAGTTGTTCATATAGCACCAGGGCTCAAATCAAGAATAGCAAAATGTTATATCTTCTCAACATTCCTATATTTTGTGCAGAAACATGGACATTAGACAAGAAAGCAGAAGAGAGAATTGAAACCTTTGAAATGTGGATTTGTAGAAGAATAAGTACAATTGGATGGAATGAAAAGAAAACATACGATGAAGTCTTAAAAGAACTAACAATGAAAATAATAATACTAAATACAATTCAAACAAGACAAATGCGAATTCTGAGTCATGTTGAAAGACACAAGTGCCTACCAAAAGTAAATTTGGAGGGGAAAACACAAGGTAAAAGAGGCAGCCGCAGACCAAGACTAACATGGACGAGTAACGTCAACAGATGGACAAATCAGCCTTGCACCATCAAAGCAAGAGACAGAGCGGTATGGCGCTCCATGGTAGCCAACCTTCGTTGCGGAGATGGCACTCGATGATGATGAGTTGTTCATAGAGTATATCCTTTGGTATGCGGCCATCTTTCATATAGTGCACGTGACCAAGCCAGCGCAACCTACAATGCTTGAGCAGCGTGTAGATGTTTGGGAGGCCTGTGCAAGTGAAGACCTCCACGTTTGTCACTTTATCCTTTCGGGTGATACCAAGAATAGGGTGCTGACATCACATAGGGTATGTACGAGTATTTAACCGTCTCTCCTGCTTTGTCTAATCTCTTTCTGAGGTCGTTTATTTCCCACAAATTGTCAGATAGGCCAGCTTGCATGGTGTGTACGTTCCAGCAACCCAATCGTAGGCTAAGTTTCTTGGTTGTTGATTTCACTTGTGTGGCAGGTGTGCATGGTAGCAGTTTGCCTTTCGGGTTTTCCCTAACTCCCCCCCCCCATTCACCAAATGGGGAAGGCCGTGACGAGATAGCACCTTAGTGACTGGGGCCTGCCCATTTATAAGCGGGCGGTAACTATTCAACGAAATCGATAGACTTCTCCCACAGTCCGAAGCAGCCCCTGGCGTCATGCCCTACACTAATTGGTCAAAATTACTTACAACCGGTAACTGCTGTTTCGCGTGTTGTGATGACACCAACATGAAGCAGGATCAGGGTTCTCCTTGGATTTTCTCGAGGGCGAGGTCGGACCATCTGTGGATTCGTCAAATGTGAAGTGAAGATGATCCGGAAAACAAGAACACATTTTTCCCAAGCAGTTTATCAAGTGATCGATTTGTGCCAATATTTGAATACAGGGACAAGAAGACGCACTAGCATTACATAAATATCTTGCAAGATATCACTTTTATCTCCCTTGACTATACATTTTGACGTTATTTGTGTCGCATTATTAAACCCACATTCTATTTGTTTTAACCTTTACCGTATCGTCCCAACGATTTCAGTGATGGAGAAGTCTGCTTTTACATGGGGAAAAAAACATTCTTCTTTCTTCAACTTGATCTCCAACAAGTTGCTCTTCACATGCAGCAATTGTTGTGTGCGTACTACTAGAGGAGAAGAGGTAGGGTTCGATCCCAACCGACGGCTCCCGTTTACCAAGCCTTAAATGGGTACCAGATTGTTTTCTGGGAAAGTAAAACGTAATACCGACCACATTACACCAAAAATCATGTGCTGAAGGTCTGTAAAATGTATGTTCACTAACACCATATTCGCTATACGCCACTTGGCGTGACGGGGGTACTTTACTTTTTTTTTTTTTTTTTTTTTACTATTGCAGACCTCCTGACATATTCCAAATGTCTTAGTCTGCGGGCCTTCGTTTTGTCATAATTGACGACAAAATGGTTCTTCTTTGTTTTCTTCTTCTATCCTTCCTCATTTGCCTTTCATCGTCGAGGGGAGACATAATTTGTGGGCTTTTGTCCTTCTGTTTTCCTCTGCTGCTGTTAATGTTTCCAAGTGTTTCTAATATTCCATCTATCCATCTTTTTCGTGGTCGACCCTTGGGTCTAGTATTCTCGCAACGTTTATTGAGGGCTCGTTATATTGTGTTTTGATCTCTCTGCATTGTCACGTGGCCAACCCATTTTATATGTTGTTTCTATATATATTATATGACCGGGGTTATTCCTAGCTTGTCTCTCTTTTCTCTCCCTTCTTCATTTCTGATCCTGTCACTCAGACTATTTCCTGTCATTCGCCTGACACATTTTATCACAGTTGAGGAAACAAATAGCCATATTACTATACAGTTTTTTGTTACAAAGTGTAGAGATTTGTAAGAAATTGGTCGTGCAAAATGCGAGTCATTTCAAATGAAAGTAGATCGTCACTGTAAATTGCTTTTACGTCACAAGCATTCATTTTTACGTCACTAGCTACCATTTTTACGTCACAAGCATACATTTTATGTCATAAACTACCACTTTTACGTCAAAACCGACAACTTTTACTTCACAACCGACCATTCTTACGTCACTACGATCATTTAGACGTCATAATCAAGAGTAACCTATATCACCTTCAGAGTTATAATTTATCTTTGTAACCCGAGAGATACACTGTGTAATGACTTCATAGAGTCTACACAATTACTAAAATATTCTAAACATGTTTTAGATAAATCACGTGTCGACGTCTGAGACATGTGTTACTGCATTTTGATTTTCAAACTCCGTCTAACTAATACATTTAATAATTTTAACAAAACAAAATGCAACATAGATTGAAGATTAGAGACAAACAGAAACGAATGACTAAGTCTATCTGTAGACTTATCTATTCTTATTTGTGTGTTTGTGAATTTGAATTATGTAACCAAGAGATATTTAATTTGTTAAATGCACAACAAATTTAAATGTTCTTAAATGTGAATAAAGCTAATATTGTTTTGTAAAGATAGTGTCTTATTTAAATGTTGCTCTCATAACTCGATAATTCCTATTGTATATTTAACATATTTTGTTTCGTTTACATACCATCCTGCTGACGTAGTTAAAAATGTCTCACCACAAATTGATATCTGTAAGGTTGTTCAAGATTTGGACATTTAAATACCTGCCCATCCTCTACTTGTTACTTTTATTCCCCGTCACCTTCTTTCTGGGTTGGTCTCGAGGCAACACGCCAGTCTCGAAACATAGAGGTTGTGTGTTCAAATCTCGACGGCACCATTTTGGATTTTTATTTGTGATTTCTCTCAGCGGCATCCACCCTTGGTCTCAGCAACCACCCTTGGTATCAGCAACCACCCCTGGTCTCAGCAACCACCCTTGGTATCAGCAACCACCCCTGGTCTCAGCAACCACCCTTGGTATCAGCAACCACCCCTGGTCTCAGCAACCACCCTTGGTATCAGCAACCACCCCTGGTCTCAGCAACCACCCCTGGTCTCAGCAACCACCCCTGGTATCAGCAACCACCCCTGGTCTCAGTAACCACACCTGGTCTCAGCAACAACCCCTGGTCTCAGCAACCACCCCTGGTCTCAGCAACCACCCCTGGTCTCAGCAACCACCCCTGGTCTCAGCAACCACACCTGGTCTCAGCAACCACCCCTGGTCTTAGCAATCACCCCTGGTCTCAGCAACCACCCCTGGTCTCAGCAACCACCCCTGGTCTCAGCAACCACCCCTGGTCTCAGCAACCACCCCTAGTCTCAGCAACCACCTCTAGTCTCAGTAACCACACCTGGTCTCAGCAACCACCCCTGGTCTCAGCAACCACCCCTGGTCTCAGCAACCACCCCTAGTCTCAGCAACCACCCATGGTCTCAGCAACCACCCATGGTCTCAGCAACCAACCCTGGTCTCAGCAGCAAAGCCTGTCTTAAAACGTCCATTGCTCATCGACAGAAACAAAATGAGTACGTCCGAAGTCGGAGTGATCTGTCTGTGCGTCGGGAGAACCACTGTACACATGGCTGCCAGGGAAAAACGGATTAACACGTAAAATTCAGTTCACAGTCTCTAGGGACTTCACTAGAGGTGAATGCTAGTGAACGAGAAAAAGTGAGAGAGAAAAAAAGAAAAGAAAAGTCTTTCTCTCCAAAATTAAAATCTGTGAGGTTGTTTAACGTTTGGACAGCTTAACACATACTCATCATCTGCTTGCTGCTGTTATTCTCTGTCATCTTTGTTTCTCTCCACAATCCCCCCTCCTCTCTAGTTTTCCAGTTATCACTTTTATCTTCTCCTGATACGACATCACCACTGTATCACTCTGATATTTGTAACAAGCTCCATTCAAATCATATCTTTGATAACACCGTTTTGTAACAGTCAATGATTTACTTATCTCTCTCTCTCTCTCTCTTGCTCTCTCTCTCTCTCTCTCTCTTGCTCTCTCTCTCTCTCTCTCTCTTTCTCTCTCTCTCGCACACCCTCTCTCTCTCTGGCATGTACCTCGACCATCATATATATGGTGATATCTCACTGTGTTGGTTAAAACGGCTCAAATATAGCTGCCTATAGCTGTAACAGAGCAAGGTTGTTACCCGCTTCTCAATAGACTATAGCAGTGATAAATGATAGCGACCAGCAGAATAACAAGTTAAGTTGAGAAATAGTTCATGTAGGGATAGGGCGAACTAAGTATGTCCAGAATTATACTGGACATAACAAGGTCAATGGAAAATCTCCACTCGCCCTGTTGTTATTGTAAGTGTAAGTGACAATCACACAACTCACGCATCGACCTCGTGATGTTGTTGTAAAATCTCCACGATTGTCCATGCAAGTTCGTTGTTATTGTGGATGACCACCACGCAGTTAGCATGTGAAACCCATGACTTTGGCCGACTGATAAATAAGTTGTTATTGTCAAAGTCATGGAACGGTCAAGTGGTCATCCAGCTACCAGGATGAAGTAATATTATTCCAAATAGGTCATAGAGTTTGCGAAACATATTGCTTTCGCCAATTTGGGGAAGTTCAGGTGTGAGTCACAGATAGTGAGCAAGCGACAAGCTCAGGTGACCAGATCACGTCGCAAGTGGTCAATTTGCGATGATCTTATTGGTCACTATCTTGCAGGTAGAAGAGAGTTGTTAGATACTTAAAGTCCTGCACAACAGTTTGAGTCAGTTAGTTAAGTTAAGCCAGAGATTTAGAAGAGAAAGTAGAATGTAGACTAAGTCAGTTAAAACGGCTTCGGCCGAACTGCTAAGGGCAATTAGCTAGTTAGAGTCAGAACAGTTAGAAGTCAGTTAACAAGTTTTTATTGAGTTAGCAAAGAACAGTTAGAAAGTTAAGATTAGAAGTGAAGCCAGTAGTTCAGAAGTTAGAATCTCCAAGTGTAGTTCACGTCAGTTTAGAAGTTATTCTTGATAGATAGTTGATCAAGAATATTATGACTTTAGTTGTGAAGTGATTGTGTTTCTTTTTTGAAGTATTTCAAGAATCTTACATCTCGTAAGTAGACAAGTTGAATGATGTCTGATGAACAATGTTATATGACAATATGCACTTATGGACATTGCATAATCATCATTGGTAACCTACGCATGTCCAGAACTTAAGAACATTAGATTCAGAGAAGTGCATCCACTATATTGTATCACGGCGAAATCAATAAACTGATTATCATTATTGTTGAAGAAAGACTGTCATGATCTTACATAATACATGTTACCTGTTGTAACATCAATGTTGTGATGTGCTGTGACCATTAAGCAACTATACAAGATAAAGATATATACAACAAAGAACATCACAACGCTGTAACATAGCCAGCCTTATAACATACATCAGCCTACCCAAATCCCACTCTCATTTCAAGCTCCAATAGACAAGTCATCAATTGCAGAAGAAAACCGAATGGAACAGAACTAAAGCTGTACGATAATTAAAGGGGATTATTCTGTTAATTCTTACAGTAAAAGAAGGTAGAAATAGAACTCAGACCATTCCAATGTTTCATCAGTTGAGAATAAAAGGGAAATGTTATCATTGCTGCTTCTCTGCTCAAAATTAAAACCTCCAGCAATCAACGAATAACGATTTTAACAAGCAAAAAGAGTACCACCACTATTGTCCAACAAGGAAATAACTCTGGAGGCAAAACGGGCACTATACAACACAATCTTCATCCCAACGTTGTGCTACCAACGCCAGACCTGGACTCTAGATGCAAGAACAATAATAAAAATAACATCTACTGAGATGAAATGTGTTAGACGAATGACAGGAAACAGTCTGAGAGATAAGATCGGAAATGAAGAACTGAGAAAAAAAATGCAAGGAATAGCCCCCGCCACTGAATATATGAAGAAACAACAGATAAAATGGTTTGGCCACGTGACAAGGCAGAAAGATCAAAATACAACACAATGAGCCCTCAACAAACGTTGCGAGAACACCAGACCCAAGGGTCGACCACGAAAAAGATGGGTCGACGAAATACTAGATGCACTAGGAAACATAACAGCAGCAGAGGAAAAAAGAAGAGCAAAAGACCGCAAATTATATATCCCCTCGACGCTGAAAGGCAAATGAGGAAAGAAAGTAGAAGAACAACAAATAAAAGAGAGCTAATTTTAAATATTAAGAAGATAATCATCATTTTATGGCCATGTAATGAGAAGGGAACAGCTGGAATATATTGTAACAAATGGGACAATCGAGGGACGAAGAGATAGAGGGAATCAAAGAGAAAAGATACCAGACAGCTTAAGAGAATGGCTTGGCAAAACAAAGGAAATGATAAATAACTGTCGAGATCGAAAGTTAGTGAGAGACATAATTACCTACGCCACCAGGAACGGTAACTGATGATGATGATATAACAAGCAAATCAACATGAATGGATTCGCTGTAGTATATATATGGAACAAGCCTTTTCGTATTATCTAGTAGAGGCTATTGTGTATTTTTCTTGAGTTTTTGTTTTTGTCGAACAGCTTCTCTCGTGGCTAATTCTACCAAAGTTTGACAAATACACCCGACCACAGAATCAACAATTCAGGGCCACTGATCCACAAGGTTTTTCATCCTTTTTCATGAGTCTTTTCTCTTCTACATTTTTCCTTAGCATAGTCTCAAATGATGTTATACCATTCCTTATACATACTCTCCATTATGAGCGATCACTTGCCAGATGTTCTCAGGCATTTTCACAGATGGAGAAGTCATTCAGAGATGATTTACATATATCTCTATATTGTAGTTTAGGTCTGCCGATTTGTCTTTTTCCGTGTGTTAGTTCACCATATAGTATTTGCTTAGGGATGCGTTTTTCTTCCATTCGTTGGACATGCCCCAGCCATCTTAGTCTTCGACATCTGAGCATCGACACGATTGTTGGGGTCTTAACACGTTGCAGGACAGTTAAGTTGGTTATTTTGTCGTGCCATTTGATGTGCATTATTTGTGTCTTTCTACATGATTTGAGTATTTTGTCCATCTTTCAAATCCATATAATAGTGTGCTAAGCACACAACTTTGATATATTAAGAGTTTGGTCTTCAATGTTAGTTTCGTGTTGTTCCTGGCCCTTTCTGTGAGTTTGCCGAAAGTCGTACCTTCCTTACCAATTCGGCTATTTATTTCATCATCAAAAGAAGTGGTTTGCATAATTGTGGATCCAACCCGTCTCCAAGATGGCGGATCTAGTCCATGTCCTCTCGATCGCTGCAGAAAGTGCATCCAGGTTCTGATTAATTTCGGTTCTCCGTTGCACTTTTCTGCGTTAAAGTTAAAATGACGATATACTTAATACATCTGTGTCGCTAAAGCGAGGTCGTTGGCCACCAACAGTCCGTTTTTGACAAATCAAGTATTGTGAATGAGACCTTCCACCGTCTAGACTTGATTTGCGCTTTACGTCACATTGGTGCTACGTTTTAACAGGTATTCAAGCGGAGTGGATCTAACAGGCTTAAACAGACAGCTGTCTTCGTGTGGGAGTCTGGAGTCCTACTCTGATTGAGCGCTGATCGCAGAGAGAGAGAGAGAGAGAGAGAGAGAGGGGAATCCAAGATACGTGAATTTCTGAACTGATTCTAGTCGACAATCTTCTAAAGTGATTAACAGAGGTTTGATGTCGCCTTGACTTAGTATCAGAAACACAGGACTTTACTCTCGCTTTGCTTCTCTTTTCACTAGAATTAGGGGTCATCTAATGACAAATTAGCCGCGATAGCTCAGTGGTTAGTGAACTGGATTACAAAGGACAAGAGTCGGGTTCGATCATGATCGACAGTTTCCGGGTTCACCAAGATTTAAACGGGTACCGGATTTTTTTTCCTCGGAAAGTAAAGCGGCACGGGCGTAATACCGACCATCTTACATCAAAATTAGTGTGCCGAAGGTCTCGAAAAATGTTGGTTACTAACACCATATTCCCTTACGCCGCTGGGGGTGACGGGGTTCTTTACTTGCTATTTTAAATATTTTTATAACAAATTGAGAACCATCAAGGGAGCCGCGATAGCTCAGTAGTTAGTGAACTGGACTACAAAGGACAAGGGATAGGGTTCGATCACAACCGACGGCTTCCTGGTTCACCCAGCCTTAAATGGGTACCGGATTTTTTTCTGGGAAAGTAAAGCAGCACGGGCGTAATACCGACCACATTACCCCAAAAATCATGTGCTGAAGGTCTGTAAATTATAGGGTCACTAACACCATATTTCCCTATACGCCACTTGGCGTGACGGGGGTACTTTACTTTTTTTTTGAGAACCATCAAATGAAGTGCAATATTTACTCTAGGTGATACTGCTCTAGAGGAGACTACTCTAGGGAATACTACTCTAGCGGATATTACTCTAGGGGATACTGCTCTAGGCGATACTGCTGTAGAGGATACTGCTCTAGGGGATACTACTCTAGGGGATACTACTTTAGGGGATACCGCTCTAGGGGATACTACTCTAGGGGATACTACTCTAGGGGATACTACTTTAGGGGATACCGCTCTAGGAGATCCTGCTCTAGGGGATACTACTCTAAGGGATACTACTCTAGGGGATACTATTCTATGGAAATACTGCTCCAGGGGATACTCTTCTATGGGGATGCTGCTCTAGAGGATACTATTCCATGGGGATACTACTCTAAGGAATAATACTCTAGGGGATACTACTCTAGGGGATACTATTCTATGGGGATACTGCTCCAGGGGATACTTTTCTATGGGGATGCTGCTCTAGAGGATACTATTCCATGGGGATACTACTCTAAGGAATAATACTCTAGGGGATACTACTCTAGGGAATACTACTCTAGCGGATACTACTCTAAGGAATAATACTCTAGGGGATACTACTCTAGGGCTTACTACTCTAGGGGATACTACTCTAAGGGACACTACTCTAGGTTGCACTACTCTAGGGGATACTACTCTAGGGGATACTACTCTAGGGGATACTACTCAAGGGGATACTACTCTAGTGGATCCTACTCTAGTGGATACTACTCTAGGGGATACTACTCTAGGGGATACTACTCTAGGGGATACTACTCTAGGGGATACTACTCAAGGGGATACTACTCTAGTGGATCCTACTCTAGTGGATACTACTCTAGGGGATACTATTCTATGGGGATACTGCTCCAGGGGATACTCTTCTATGGGGATACTGCTCCAGGGGATACTCTTCTATGGGGATACTGCTCTAGAGGATACTATTCCATGGGGATACTGCTCTAGGGAATACTACTCTAATGGATACTGATCTAGGTGATACTGCTCTAGGTCATACTGCTCTAGGGGGTACTGCTCTAGGTGATACTGCTCTAGACGATACTGCTCTAGGGGATACTACTCTAGGTGGTACTGCTCTAGGGGATACTACTCTAGGTGATACTGCTCTAGGTGATACTGCTCTAGGGGATACTGATCTAGGTGATACTGCTCTAGGTCATACTGCTCTAGGGGGTACTGCTCTAGGTGATACTGCTCTAGACGATACTGCTCTAGGGGATACTACTCTAGGTGGTACTGCTCTAGGGGATACTACTCTAGGTGATACTGCTCTAGGTGATACTGCTCTAGGGGATACTACTCTAGGTGATTCTACTCTAGGGGATACTACTCTGGGTGATACTACTCTAGGGGATACTACTCAAGGGGATACTACTCTAGTGGATCCTACTCTAGGGGATACTGTTCTAGTGGATCCTACTCTAGGTGATACTACTCTAGGGGATACTACTCTAGTGGATACTACTCTAGTGGATACTACTCTAGGGGATACTACTCTAGGGGATACTGCTCTAGGGGATACTACTCTAGGTGATACTGCTCTAGGTGATACTGCTCTCGGGGATACTACTCTAGGTGATTCTACTCTAGGGGATACTACTCTAAGTGATACTACTCTAGGGGATACTACTCAAGGGGATACTACTCTAGTGGATCCTACTCTAGGGGATACTACTCTAGTGGATCCTACTCTAGGGGATACTACTCTAGGGGATACTACTCAAGGGGATACTACTCTAGTGGATCCTACTCTAGTGGATACTAGTCTAGGGGATACTACTCTAGGGGATACTACTCAAGGGGATACTACTCTAGTGGATCCTACTCTAGTCTATACTAGTCTAGGGGATACTACTCTAGTGGATACTACTCTAGGGGATACTACTCTAGTGGATACTACTCTAGTGGATACTACTCTAGGGGATACTACTCTAGGGGATACTACTCTAGGGGATACTACTCTTACTAACTGTTTGAACTAAAATAATTGATGGAATTAAACTTGACATTTACAGAGGTAACATTTTAAGTAGAAAAACAATATTTCTTCTACTGACCTTGGCACTGGGAGCCCTCGGCCGAAAGGCTCGCGCATTAATAACAACACAACATGGCTCACACAACATGGTTCACACACTGCTATTACGGGGTTAACTTTTGATAATTAACAGGGGAAACTACAACTCAGTGGTACATGATAAGTTGTATATTCTTGCTACCCGACTCTTGTAATTTCAAACACTGATCTTGTCTGAAACAAGAAATCTTAACATCTGTAACGAGATGTTTGAAAAGAAGGTTAATGTCAGCAGGAAAGACGCGACACGGAGTGGAGACAATTGAAGAATTCTGGAAGCACAAACATCCGAAAAAACATAAACAAAGTGGAAATATCATTTCCGTTGTAATATGTTTTTGTTGTCAAACTATTGGGTAACAGATTTAGTGGGCACCATCATCATGTTTCTCAGATTTACTTACAATTCCGTTGCCGGACTGGTCCAGCTACAAAAACATCTCCTTGCAGCGTTGTAGCGTGTATCGCTACGGTGAAACTTTTTTTAAGAATTAATACATTCATCATTATCATGTGCCATGCCGGTTGGCGTAGGCGATCGTCTCATTCCACATCACTCGTTTCTTCATGCGTGTCATAATCTCAGTCCGTGATACAGTATTTTACTATGCCGTTTGGTTATGCCGTTAATTAGTTTTTTTTTTCTCTCTTGGTTTGTCTCCGCTGTTATTTCCATTCATTCTGTCTATTGTTATAGTATTTTCAATGATGTCTTCTTTTTGCATGATATGCCCAATCAATGTGTGTTGTCTTTTCCTTACGATTGTGATGACATTTCTGGTTGCTCTGGCTCTACATTCTTCATTTGTCGCTTCTTGTTCTATTCTTGAGATTCGCAGCATTGTTCTCAAAAACCACATCTCAACTGCCTCAAATGTTCTTTGTGTTGTCTTACTTATCGTCCATGACTCGCTTCCAGATAACAGAACAGGCTCAAAGTAGCACTTCAGGACACTGTATCTAACATTGAATTTCAATAATTTGTTACATAAGTTAATTTTCTAAAACCACGACAATTGTAAAACTAAATTCCAAACAGGTTCAGCAACTCATGGAAAAAATATTGTGGCAGTTTTTTTCGAGTTATCTCCCCTTCATATGGTTTATGATTCATCTTCAGGTCACATGTCATTTACATGAAATCTGAAAGAATTTCTGTCTCTAGCCAGATCTCCCGCGTTGTATTCATCACATGAAATCTGAAAGAATTTCTGTCTCTGGCCAGATCTCCCACGTTGTATTCATCACATGAAATCTGAAAGAATTTCTGTCTCTAGCCAGATCTCCCGCGTTATATTCATCACATGAAATCTGAAAGAATTTCTGTCTCTAGCCAGATCTCCCGCGTTGTATTCATCACATGAAATCTGAAAGAATTTCTGTCTCTGGCCAGATCTCCCACGTTGTATTCATCACATGAAATCTGAAAGAATTTCTGTCTCTAGCCAGATCTCCCGCGTTATATTCATCACATGAAATCTGAAAGAATTTCTGTCTCTAGCCAGATCTCCCACGTTGTATTCATCACATGAAATCTGAAAGAATTTCTGTCTCTAGCCAGATCTCCCACATTATATCTATCACATCCAGTCTGATATAATTTAAGTGTCTGATCACAACGTTGCATTCATTACATGCCCGTCTGAAAGAATTTCTGTCTCTAGCCAGCTCTCCCACTTCTCTATTATATTCACATCTTCGTATGTCTTGAAGACACATTCTTCTGTGTCTGTCCCTTTCATGTCTTGCTACAACCATCCATCCACTATTGTTCTTTCGCAACCACAGTGTCTTCTGCTATGGCTGTAATATTCTTATTGCATCTGTTACATGTTTATAAGCAAGTATTTTTTTATTTATTTCGCCATTGCTCTTTTTCATTTCTCTCATTATTGTTTGCACGATTGTCCATGATACACAATCATATGTTGATATCGGGAAGACGTATCATTTCAGAAGTTTTAATTTTACTGCCCTGTTGGTATTAGGTCATTTGTTCTTCATGACATTTAATTTTTGTATTTCTTTTGCTCATCTTTATCTAGACTACTTTAAGGAAGAAATGAGTGCTTTGTATTTCTTTTCTCATCTTCATCTAGGCTACTTTAAGGAAGGAATGAGTGCTTTGTATTTCTTTTGCTCATCTTTATCCAGACTACTTTAAGGAAGGAATGAGTGCTTTGTATTTCGTTTTCAAATCCAATATATAAAAAGACCAAAAAATTACGTGAATTTTCTCGAATTCCAATGTATAAAAAGACCAAAAATTCAGGTAAACTTTCTCGAAATCTAATATATAAATAGATAAATAATTCGTGTGAACTTTCTCGAAATCCAATATATAAAAAGACCAAAAATTCATGTTAGTTTTTTCCAAATACAATATAGAAAAAGTTCACAAATCGATGTGGGCTTTCTCTAAATCCAATATATAAAAAGACCAAAAATTCATGTGAACTGTCTCGAAATCCAATATATAAATAGATTTTAAAATTCATGTGAGCTTTCTCCAAATTCCATCTGTAAAAATACCACATATTGACCACTTTTCTCCCTTCAGCGTCTTGACCTAAATTAGCATGGCGAACCTACCACATCCACTCACTCGCAAAATAAAACAAAAAAAAAAAACAAAAAAACAGCGACAGCTCCATCAACTTTATACAGATATGATCATCATAATTGTGCTCGGTGCGATAGAAAGAACAGATACATTTTGACAGCCATATCTGAATATTCGGCAGCGGAAGATAAGCTTCCTCCATCAATATGTTGACGTTTCATGGTATTTGATATCCACAAACGTATACTTTAATTATCAACATGAAGTGGATGAACAAAAGCAAAGGGAAATAATTGTTAACATTACGAGTACCCCGGGTCGCTCCACGAGTTATTTCTCCCTCTGACCACGACACAGGGGAGTCATTTTTATTTGTGTTTTTCGTCCTGGTTTGAAATCATATTGTTTTGGATCCTTCATTATTAGTTAGCTATGTAGGGTTTATTGTATTTACTTACATATGTATGTGTATGGGTTGTTTGTTTGTTCCTGATTAAGATCTGTTGCGTCGAAACGTCGTTCAAATTTGTGTCGTCTATCAATTACGTAAAGCTTTAACCATATATTTTTTTTTGCCATATTTTTTCCACTTTTCCTTTAATCTAGCTTCCCAACAATAAAAAATAAAAAAAAGTAAAGTGCCCCCGTCACGCCAAGTGGCGCATAGGGAATATGGTGTTAGTGACCATACATTTTACAATCATTTCGGAACATGATTTTTGAGGTAATGTGGTCGGTATTACGCCCGTGCCGCTTCACTTTCCCAGAAAGAGATCCGGTACACATTAAAGGCTGGGTGAACCTGGAAGCCGTCAGTTGGGTCCGGTACCCATTAAAGGCTGGGTGAACCTGGAAGCAGTCGGTTGGGATCGAACCCTTCCCCTTGTCCTTTGTAGCCCAGTTCTCTAACCACTGAGCTATCGCGGCTCTTCCCAACAATAAACTAAACACATAAACTATGTTTACTACATTTTCCTATTATTGAGGTCTGCTCGGAAAAGGGGGAAAAAAAGAGAGGGAGTTGGAAAGATTGTTGACAAACATGGACGAGTAACATCAAAAGATGGACAAGTCAACCTATGACAATCGGCACCATCAAAGCAAGAGACAGTGTGGAATGGCGCTCCATGGTAGCCAACTTTCTATGCGGAGATGGCACTCAATGATGATGATGATACTGAAGAAGTATTTTGACAACTTGTCCTGAAACTTCCAGACTCACAAGTCCTAACTCCATCTATTATCTGTGGTGTGCGCTGAAATGAAAAGTTGATGTAAATAATACGCAATAATACGCAATAATAGGCAATAATACGCAATAATACGCAATAGTAGGCAATAATACGCAATAATACGCAATAGTAGGCAATAATACGCAATAATACGCAATAATACGCAATAGTAGGCAATAGTAGGCAATAATAGGCAATAATACGCAATAATACGCAATAGTAGGCAATAATACGCAATAATACGCAATAATACGCAATAATACGCAATAGTAGGCAATAATATGCAATAATACGCAATAATACGCAAATAGTTAATGATCTAAAGGCAGAAATTGTCACCCAGATCCAATAAATATCCCCGGTCATTATACAGAAGGTTTTCGAAAATATGATGAGGCGAATCAGCAAATGTCTTGAGGTCCGTGGTGGACATTGTGAACACGTGCTGTAGACACAACGTCATCGTGTGATCATCGTGTGAGCCGGCACTTTACCTAATTAAGGTAAAGGTAAAGTACGAGACTTGAACCATCGTCTTAGCACGCGAGTTTACACCCATACGTGCTCGGCCGCCTATCCAGAAATGTTCGGATACTTCTGTATAGTGTCGCCTCAAGCATCGAAACTCAGATGAAGCGACATTCCTTACCTTTCCAGGGTACTACCCTAGTACCCATTTCTGCCAACGGCTGGGTCGACCGCGGGGGTATTTTTTTTTCCCAACCACGAGTACAACTCACACTGCTCCCAGCGGGAATCGAACACGGGTTGTCCGAACGTCGGTAGTCCAGTCGGGTGGTTTTCCCAACTAGGCTACCGAGGCCCCTTGACCTAAATATTGTGTCGAAGTTTATAAAGTTAGTGACATCAGGTCATTTTTGTGTCGCTTTGTTCGCCGACGTTCACTTCTGACTACGTCACTAGAGACTAGAAACTGAAATGTACGAGTTAATCCGCTTTTTTCCCTGGCAGCCATGTGCACAGGGGTTCCTCCCCGCACAGGTGGATAACTCCGACTTCGGAGATACTCATATTTTTTTCCCGTCGATGAGTAATTGGCATTTAAAAACCGGTCTAGCTGCTGAGAGCAGGGGAGGTTGTCGGAGGTAGAAATCATAAATAAAAATCCCATCTGGTACAGGGATTTGAACTCACATTCTCTCTGTCTCGATACCGGCGTCTTGCCTCAAGACCAAGCAATCTTCCACATTAGGTAATTTACAATTTCAAGTCAGCTAATTCCATTCAATAACAGACGACATGGAATTTGATGCTACATAAACTGAAATCTCGCACAGGGCAGAAATACGTCCGTAGAAGCTTCCATAGAAACCAACTTTCCATCACAGACAAGCAAGAGTAAGATATATTTCCTTCAAACTAACAAGCTAATTCTTGAGTGAAAGAGTTAATAAAATAGACATAATTTATTAAAACAAATCAACAATATTTAAACAAACTAACAAGCTAATTCTTGAGTAAAAGAGTTAATAATGTAGACATAATTTATTAAAACAAATCAACAAAATTTAAACAAACTAACAAACTAATTCTATAGTAAAAGAGTTAATAAAGTAGACATAATTTATTAAAACAAATCAACAATATTTAAACAAAGAAAGGAACACTAGTGTATACAAGAGACACAATTTAAGATTTATATAATGAGTCTCACCAGGAATATAGAAAATAAAAAAATCTCAATGCTATACATACGTCGAAGATAATAAAGGAAAAGATAAGCATTTTTTAAATCACCTTAGTAGAAACAATATCCCATAATTGCACATTTTATTTCTATGTGCTTCTATACTCCCCTGAACAAGTCGTATCTACAGGGTACAAATGACTTAATAATCATAACAGGAGACATGCTCGTCTCATTGACATGATAGAACTACAAATAAACTGTAACATTGATACAGGAAATGGCATTGCAAATACAGACTATGCTTCGGGCAATAGAACGGTAGGCAGACAGACAGAGGGATACAGGCAGACAGGCAGACAGACAGAGTGATACAGACAGGCAGGCAGACAGACAGAGTGATACAGACAGGTAGGCAGACAGACAGAGGGATACAGACATACAGGCAGACAGACAGAGTGATACAGACAGGCAGGCAGACAGACAGAGTGATACAGACAGGCAGGCAGACAGACAGAAAGGCAGACAGACAGAAAGACAGACAGGCAGACAGAAAAACAGGCAGGCCGACAGACAGTCAGACAGACAGAGACAGACAGACAGATAATATAACAATAAGAGACGAAAAGTTCGCGTTAAGTCAGTATGTCAAAACAAGATATAAGACAACTGTTACCACTTCTAATGTGGAGACACAACCCGAGCTAGCGAATAGCAACAAAGAAATAAACATCAGTTACGGAAATGAACAGTTTCTGCTGGACACACACACACACATACACACACATACACATACACATACACATACAAACACCCACAAAAGACGCACACGCAGACACGCTCGCACATACACACACACGCGCGCACACACCACACTTCCTTCTAACGTGACAATCACGCTCTAAATCACAGATCCGCCTCATCACAAACGTCACTAGTCCCAGACAAACCGACAGCAAAGTTACAAGATAAGCCTCAGGTGAAACTCTTGACGTACTGAAGCTAGGTACAGTTTTCTAATGACTCATTCCGGACAAATCCAAATACGGATGGTATTTTGTTTATTAAAGACGGACAAGCGTGGAAGAAATCGATATTGCCAGTAGCGTAGTGGTTGGGTAATTTACTGGCTTGGCATACAGTGAACTTAGGTTCAAGCGTAGCATGGATCTCTCGAGTTGACTTTGAGTACTTCGCTCATTTGAACTGGTCATCATCATCAAGTACCGGGCCTGCTGGCGTAGGTGATCATGTCTCTCCACAACTTTCGATCTCGACAGTTTTTTATCATTTCTGTTGTTGACCTTCTGCCTAGCCATTCTCTTAAGCTGTCTGGTATTTTTTTCTCTTTGCTTCCCTCTATCTATTCGACCCTTAATTTTTCCAGTTGTTACAAAATATTCCAGTTGTTCTCTTCTCATTACATGGCCAAAAGGTGATGATTGTTTCTTCCTAATATTGGAAATTAGCTCTCTTTTTGCTTTGACCTCTTTCAGAACATTTTCATTACTCTTCTTAGCTGTCCATGGCATTCTCAACATTCTTCTGTAAAACCACATTTCTACAAACACATTTATTTTCGTGTCTGTTGTACTATTCACATCCATATGTTAAGACTGGCTCTACATAACATTTGCTTGCTTGCTTACGTTCGTCCGATGACTAAAGTATTCTAGAGTATTCGAAGACTGTAGAATTCTTCTTCGTCATCCGCCCTTAAAAAACGTTAAGTGGACGTGTCTGCGTTGTGTTGTGGTTTGCAGTATAACTGTTATATTGGCGCCTTTCGGCCCAACTCATCCTACTTCAGCACGACATTTTTGAGTACCAGGTTGTCTTCCCTCTTCTATCCCTGCTCGCTTGGCCAGACTAGACAGGTTAGTCTGTTACTGGAAGCACCACGGAGAGGTGGAGCATGGTCTGGATGTTTTTGGTTCACCGATCCTGGCGCAAGCCATCAGCTATGGGTCGTTGACAATTTAAGATTAAACATTACATTTCAACTGGTGGAAAGTAATAATAGCGAGTATGGGCAACGTCAACACAAACTCCAAATGCTGAGACATAGTGTGGTGACGTTTTATAGTTTACCAACTTCATCTTCTTCTTTTCCTTCTTCCTCTTCTATTTCTTATTCTTCTAATTTGTTTCCTCCTCATTCTTCTACATCTTCATCTTCTTACTTATCCTTGCGACTAGCATCGTTATACTTGCTACTAACATCGTTATACTTGCTACTAACATCGCTATACTTGCTACTAACATCGCTATACTTGCTACTAACATCGCTATACTTGCTACTAACATCGTTATACTTGCTACTAACATCGCTATACTTGCTACTAACATCGCTATACTTGCTACTAACATCGCTAAACTTGCTACTAACATCGCTATACTTGCTACTAACATCGTTATCCTTGCTACTAACATCGCTATACTTGCTACTAACATCGCTATACTTGCTACTAACATCGTTATACTTGCGACTAACATCGCTATACTTGCTACTAACATCGTTATACTTGCTACTAACATCGTTATACTTGCTACTAACATCGTTATCCTTGCTACTAACATCGCTATACTTGCTACTAACATCGTTATCCTTGCTACTAACATCGCTATACTTGCTACTAACATCGCTATACTTGCTACTAACATCGCTATACTTGCTACTAACATCGCTATACTTGCTACTAACATCGCTATACTTGCTACTAACAATGCTATACTTGCTACTAACATCGCTATACTTGCTACTAACATCGTTATACTTGCGACTAACATCGCTATACTTGCTACTAACATCATTATTCTTGCTACTAACATCGTTATACTTGCTACTAACATCGTTATCCTTGCTACTAACATCGCTATACTTGCTACTAACATCGTTATCCTTGCTACTAACATCGCTATACTTACTACTAACATCGCTATACTTGCTACTAACATCGCTATACTTGCTACTAACATCGCTATACTTGCTACTAACATCGCTATACTTGCTACTAACATCGCTATACTTGCTACTAACATCGCTATACTTGCTACTAACATCGCTATACTTGCAACTAACATCGCTATACTTGCTACTAACATCGCTATACTTGCTACTAACATCGCTATACTTGCTACTAACACCGCTATACTTGCTACTAACATCGCTATACTTGCTACTAACATCGCTATACTTGCTACTAACATCGTTATCCTTGCTACTAACATCGTTATACTTGCTACTAACATCGTTATCCTTGCTACTAACATCGCTATACTTGCTACTAACATCGTTATCCTTGCTACTAACATCGCTATACTTACTACTAACATCGCTATACTTGCTACTAACATCGCTATACTTGCTACTAACATCGCTATACTTGCTACTAACATCGTTATCCTTGCTACTAACATCGCTATACTTGCTACTAACATCGTTATCCTTGCTACTAACATCCATATCCTTGCTATTAACATCTTTATCCTTGCTACTGACATCGTTATAGTTGCTACTAACATCGTTATCCTTGCTACTAACATCGCTATAATTGCTACTAACATCGTTATCCTTGCTACTAACATCGTTATCCTTGCTACTAACATCGCTATACTTGCTACTAACATCGTTATCCTTGCTACTGACATCGTTATCCTTGCTACTAACATCGTTATCCTTGCTACTAACACTGTTATCCTTGCTACTAACATCGCTATCCTTGCCACTAACATCGCTATACTTGCTACAAACATCGTTATCCTTGCTACTAACATCGTTATCCTTGCTACTAACATAGCTATACTTGCTACTAACATCGGTATCCTTGCTACTAACATCGTTATCCTTGCTACTAACATCGTTATCCTTGCTACTAACATCGCTATACTTACTACTAACATCGTTATACTTGCTACTAACATCGCTATACTTGCTACTAACATCGCTACACTTGCTACTAACATCGCTATACATCTACTAACATCGCTATACTTGCTACTAACATCGCTATACTTGCTACTAACATCGCTATACTTGCTACTAACATCGCTATACTTACTACCAACATCGTTATCCTGGCTAC
Source organism: Megaustenia siamemsis (assembly GCA_032433765.1). Classification (NCBI taxonomy): domain Eukaryota; kingdom Metazoa; phylum Mollusca; class Gastropoda; order Stylommatophora; family Ariophantidae; genus Megaustenia; species Megaustenia siamemsis. Next base: position 50,531,153 of record JAVIAB010000046.1, on the reverse strand, counting down.
TAACATCGATATCCTTGCTACTAACATCGTTATCCTTGCTACTAACATCGTTATCCTTGCTACTAACATCGTTATCCTTGCTACTTACATCGTTATCCTTGCTACTAACATCGTTATCCTTGCTACTAACATCGTTATCCTTGCTACTAACATCGTTATCCTTGCTACTAACATCGTTATCCTTGCTACTAACATCGTTATCTTTGCTACTAACATCGTTATCCTTGCTACTAACATCGTTATCCTTGCTACTAACATCGTTTTCCTTGCTACTAACATCGTTATCCTTGCTACTAACATCGTTATCCTTGCTACTAACATCGTTATACTTGCTACTAACATCGTTATCCTTGCTACTAACATCGCTATACTTACTACATCGTTATCCTTGCTACTAACATCGTTATACTTGCTACTAACATCGTTATCCTTGCTACGAACATCGCTATACTTACTACATCGTTATCCTTGCTACTAACATCGTTATACTTGCTACTAACATCGTTATATTTGCTACTAACATCGCTATACTTACTACATCGTTATACTTACTACTATCATCGCTATACTTGCTACTAACATCGTTATACTTACTACTAACATCATGATACTTGCTACCATCATCGCTATACTTGCTACTAACATCGTTATACTTGCTACTAACATCGTTATCCTTGCTACTAACATCGTTATCCTTGCTACTAACATCGCTATACTTACTACATCGTTATCCTTGCTACTAACATCGTTATACTTGCTACTAACATCGTTATACTTACTACTAACATCGTTATACTTGCTACTAACATCGTTATATTTGCTACTAACATCGTTATACTTGCTACCATCATTGCTATACTTGCTACTAACATCGTTATACTTGCTACTATCATCGCTATACTTACTACTAACATCGTTATACTTGCTACTATCATCGCTATACTTACTACTAACATCGCTATACTTACTACCAACATCGTTATACTTGCTACCAACATCGCTTTACTTACTACTAACATCGTTATACTTGCTACCAACATCGTTATACGTGCTACCAACAATCGCTATAATTATTACTAACATCGCTATAATTACCACTAACATCGTTATCCTTGCTATCAACATCTTTATCCTTGCGAACATCGTTATCATTGCTACCAACATCTTTATCCTTGCTACCAACATCTTTATCCTTGCTACCAACATCTTTATCCTTGCTAACATCGTTTTTCTTGCTAACATCGATATCATTTCTAACATCTTTATCCTTTGCTACTAACATCGCTACGCTTGCTGCTAACAACGTTATCCTTGCTACTAACATCGTTATCCTTGCTAACAGCGTTATCCTTGCTACTAACATCGTTATCCTTGCGAACATCGTTATCCTTGCGAACATCGTTATCCTTGCGAACATTGTTATCCTTGCGAACATCGTTATCCTTGCTAAAACATCGTGATTATTGTTATGTACTCTATTCGTTGGTTCTCAAGTTCAAATAGACTAAAAGTCTACCTGACCTCCAGGATCCCTAATGTCGATAATATATGTCGAATATATGTGTATGTGCAGGGAGCCGCGATAGCTCAGTGGTTAGTGAACTGGACTACCACGGACAAGGGGTAGGGTTCGATCCCAACCGACGGCTTCCGGGTTCACCCAGCCTTAAATTGGTACGGATTTTTTTCTGGGAAAGTAAAGCAGCACGGGCGTAATACTGACCACATTACCCCAAAAATCATGTGCTGAAGGTCTGTAAAATATAGAGTCACTAACACCATATTTCCCTATACGCCACATGGCGTGACGGGGTACTTTACTTTTTTTTTTTTTTATATGTGCATGTGCATGTATATATGTGTCCATATGTATGTTTGTATGTATGTGTATGTATGTGATAACAGTGATAACATCATATGGAAGATGCACCACAGAAATAAAAAGCAGAATAGCTCAGGCCAAAATAGCACTTCAGAAAATGAAAAATATCTTATGCAACAAATCTATGTCAATAGAAATGAGAAAGAGTTCATCGATGCTATAAGAACCAATTCTGACCTAGAGAAGCGAATCAAGGACAATAGACAAACAAATGAAAAGACGATTAGAGGCCACAGAGATGGGATTTCTCAGAAGAATGTTGAAAGTTTTCTGGACAGCTAAAAAGACCAATAAGAAAGTTCTCAAAGAGGCCAACACAAAAAGTGAGCTCTTAAAAAACATCAGAAAGAAGCAATCAACATTTTTTGGGCACATCATGAGAAGAGGAAAGTTGGAATACTCGGTTACAACTGACAAAATAAAAGGAAAGAGAGATCGCGGACGACAAAGATAGAAAATACTGTATAGCTTGGTATCATGGCATGGAAAACAGTCAACAACAGAACTCATACGATGCACTATAGATAGAAGATTGTGGAGGGACATGATCACCTACGCCAACCGGTATGGCACATGATGATGATATATATATATGTGTTTGTGTGTGTGTGTGTCAGGGTGCGTAGATGCGTATAAACATTGTCGGTGGCGTTGTAGTCGAGGCAACATAGACAATGGTTCCCCCCCCCCCAACTCTCATATTTTTAGAACCCTTTACAGGCTGTTGACCCTCCCATGGGCCGGACAATTACAGCGCGTATCCGCTAATTCTTCTTTCTCCTTCTGGCCACATTCTACGACACAGGGAAGAAACGTGTGTTTCTTAAACTAGTTTCGATTATTTTGTTTTGGATGTTTCATTACTAGTTAGCTATGTAGACTTAGTATTTACTTACTTACATATCTGTGAGTGTGTGTGTGTTGTTTGTTCTTGCTGAATGTCTTTTGAGCCGAAACGTCGTTCAAATTCGTGTCGTTCATCAATAACGTAAAGCCTACAGCATACCAATTTTTCTATTTTTGTGTGTGTTCAATTCTCCCTCACATTTAGCTTTACTCCAGCTTCACATTTTTATGCATTCATTTGCATTTCTTTGCCTTTATCCGTTCTCGCCCTTTGGCAGCTACAGTCATAGCCAAATGATGTTGAAGTGTTTCTTTATCTCGGTCTATCTTACTCTGGGTCGGTCCCTTGAAGGAATCACGCGGCATTCTTTCTAGACGGGCAAACCAGTTTTTTATTTTATTTTTTTTTGTATGCTCGTAAGTAGCTTGGGATTGTTTCAATGCCTACTTTTTCTTTTAGAACGTCATTTCGGATTTTGTCACTAAAAATATTGTTTCTCTTATTTGTTTCTTTCTAAATATAGCACCCACTTGACAAATCCTGATTTTATTTCATCATTGTGGCATATCTACTGTTTACATAGCCCTACATCCTGCACTGTGGTTCACCGTCACCACCATCTTACAAGCTCAGCATTTCCCATTCGTTGTTTCCTCCCTTGATCATTGACCTACATTGTGCAGCAACAACTACCGAAGCCCGTTAAAGGGCCAGGCATTGAGGCATGTTATTGCATCATTTGAGAAGATAGCAGGACCAGATATTTTTAGATATATAGATATATTTTTATATTTTATTTATATCACTGCTTTATTCATCTATAAAAAAAATGTAACACATGTTCAACACCAGTGTTAAATCCGCCTTATTATATGGCTGAGAATCATGGAGAACAACAAAAGTAACAGCCACAAAGATCCTCTTCTTCTTCTACCTGTCTTCTCCCTGTGGAGCATAGGTCGTCAAAAAACACTTCCCAAGCCGTTCTGTTTCTTGTCATTATTTTAAGATCATTCCGTGCCTTCCCCATCATCGATATTTCTGCTTCCATTTGCTTTCTCCGTGAATATTATGGTCTTCCCCTTTGTCTTTTCCCTGGGGATTCCACAAATGATCATGTTATATAATACTCTCAGTTGGCTCCTGCAGTGTGTGTCCTATCCTGCGCCGTCGTCTACGCTGTATCTCTTTATCCATAGATATTTGATTGGTTCTTTTTCATAATTCTATGTTATTGGTTTTGTTTTGACATTTGCATCCTTTTATTCTGCACAAGCATCGATTCGGGAAGGTCTGTATCTTTATGATTGCCATTTTTGTTTTTTCTCCATGTTTCACAGCCACATATTAGGACTAACTTAACATTGCAGTTGGAATTTTTTATTTTATTTCATCTAATTTCTCAGGATTACCATATGTTTTCCAGTGCAACAAATGCTCCTCTTGCTTTTGTTTCCTTATTTTGGTATCATTCTCTATACCTCCCTTTTTGTCTATATTACTGCCAAGCTATATGTAAGATTGTACGTCTAGTAGAGGTATTTCTCCTATAATCACAAAGATACATACCTTCATTAATGGAAAAAATAAAAAAGGGATGGAAATGACAGGACAAAATCATTAACATAGAATTATGGGAAAGTACCAGTCAAATACCAGTGGTAAAGAGATACAGCGAAGACGATGGCACTGGATAGGACACACACTCCGGAATCCAACTAATAGTATTCGACAACAGGCCTTTTTTGGAATCCCCAGGGGAAAAGACAAAGAGGAAGACATAGGAATTCTTAGAGAAGACAGACAGAAGCAGAGATGAAGAAGATGGGGGATACATGGAATGATCTTAAAAGAATGGCAAGAAACAGAACGACTTAGTGAGTGTTTGTTGAAGACCTATGCTCCACAGGGAGCTGAAAGGTATAAGAAGAAGACCAGTCAAATACCAGTGGACAAAATAGATAAGACATAGATGAATACACCGTGGAAGCCAATTGAGAGTATCAAACGATAAGCCCTTTTTTTTTGGAATCCACAGGGAAGGAGAGAAAGAGGAAGACCAAAATATATTTGCAGAAGTCGGGTGGAAACAGATGAGGATGATGTGGAAGATTTGGAGCGATCGTAAAAGAATGGCTGGGAAACAGAACGGCTTGGAAAGTGTTGAAGATCTATCTTCACAGGGAGGTGAAAGGTAGAGGAAGAAGACAATTATCTAGCTATAAATGGGTACAATATTTTGTTTATATGGAGATAAGGTCGTCCTAGTGTAGTGTTGAGAACACTACAAAGAATGTTAAAATTGTCTAGGAAAATATCTATATAGGCAATCAGGAGAGGTAGATGCATCTTTCTTTTTTATTCCGGAACCCTTGGGTATTGGAGCAGTACTTCTTCTATCCCTCCTCTATTGCCTTTGGCGTCGAGGGGAGATACAATCTGCGATTCTTTGCTCTTCTGTTGCCTCTTCTGGTGTTATCCCTCCTAGTGACTCTGGTATTCGCTTTATGCGTCTCTTTCTCGGTCTTCCTCTTAATTTGGCCTTTTTGTAGCGTTTGTTTATGGTTCTTTGAGTCATTGTTAGTTCTTTTTGTCTTGTTATGTGGCTGAATCAATGTATCTGTTGTTTCTTTATGTATTCGATGGCTGGTTCAAATTTGTGTTTCTTCCTCAAGTCGGTGTTTCTTACTTTCTCCATTATTTTGGCTCTGAGCACTGTTTAGCAGTACTGACAAGCGTAATTATCCTTCTTTGTTGATTTCTATCTAGAGTCATTCATTTGAATACAGCGAAGTCGAGGCCTGCCCAGTCTTTGATATTACCTTTCAATTTCTTTCTTTGTCTAGAGATAAGGTACTAAAATACAATGTTCAAATCCAGAAATGAAAGTACAGTATATAAGACACCATGTGTGATCAGGAAAGACAAAAGGCTTAATAGACATATACTATAAACCAGAGGTAGGCAACATACAGCCCGCGGGTCATATGCGGCCCGCCAAGCTATTTTGACCGGCCCTTATGATTGGTTTGAAAATTACTTTCCAATCCAACCCTGGGCTATAAATAAATAAGAAAAAATGTAACGTATAAATGCTCAAACCCAAACTCTAAGTTGTGAGCTAAGTTGTGAGCTAAGTTGTGAGCTAAGTTGTGAGCTTTCTATTTATAATTTTTGTTGTTGAGCTCACCTCCCCTTCCCCTGCCCTCCACCTTTTCTGCCTCACCCATCTCCAATTAACTTTACTCCCCTTTCTGTCTTCCACTCTCCATCTCTAATCAGATTGTTACTTTACAATCGCCTGTGAATCCAAAGTGGGTCACTTATATAATGGCTTCATTAGTTGATGGTATCTGCCCCGTGGCGTCTTTATAGTTATCAGATCTGGCACTCGTAAAATAAAGGGTTACCCACTCCTGCTGTAAATTATGTATTAGTATAACGGTTGTGATGTTATATGCTAGAACACCTGTGTGATCAAGAAAGATTAAACTACCTATAGACAATTATCATATGCACTGATGGTGGTTCTGTTTACAAGAACACCTGTGCATTCAAAAAAGAGATTAAATTACCTATGCACAATTATATATAATTGATAGTGGTTCTATATACAAGAACACCTGTGTGATCAAGAAGAGATTAAATTACCTATGCATAATTTATATATAAATGATAGTGGTTCTATATACAAGAACACCTGTGTGATCAAGAAAGAGATTAAATTACCTATACACAATTATATGCAATGATAGTGATTCTATATGCAAGGACACAAGTGTGATCAAGAAATAAACCTACGTAATAACGATCACCGCCTGAGTTCATTGGTAGTGGTTCTATATACAAGAACACAAGTGTGATCAAGAAATAAACCTACGTAATAACGATCACCGCCATTGGTTGTGGTTCTATATACAAGAACACAAGTGTGATCAAGAAACAAACCTACGTAATAACGATCACCGCCCAAGTTCATTGGTAGTGGTTCTATATACAAGAACACAAGTGTGATCAAGAAATAAACCTACGTAATAACGATCACCGCCATTGGTAGTGGTTCTATATACAAGAACACAAGTGTGATCAAGAAATAAACCTACGTAATAACGATCACGCCCAAGTTCATTGGTAGTGGTTCTATATACAAGAACACAAGTGTGATCAAGAAATAAACCTACGTAATAACGATCACCGCCATTGGTAGTGGTTCTATATACAAGAACACAAGTGTGATCAAGAAATAAACCTACGTAATAACGATCACCGCCCAAGTTCATTGGTAGTGGTTCTATATACAAGAACACAAGTGTGATCAAGAAATAAACCTACGTAATAACGATCACCGCCATTGGTAGTGGTTCTATATACAAGAACACAAGTGTGATCAAGAAATAAACCTACGTAATAACGATCACCGCCATTGGTTGTGGTTCTATGTACAAGAACACCTGTGCGATTAAGAAAGAGATTGAGGTAATGATGATCAATGTAAAACAAAACAATAATGCTGGTTCTTGTAGTAAGAATAAGAACACGCTCAAACTAATTCGGTGCTAAACCAAATTGAATCGTGAGTAAACCCCGCCCCCTTGCACATCTTTCCAAGCCAAAATGATTGTTACTGTCTGGACTTGATAGAGTCCTTGTTTATTACTCAAGTGTTCGCGTTATTGATTGGTTAGTTCGTTAGCAACACAGATCCAATTTAGGCTCTCGATAAACCAAAAAACCCTTAGTCCATTTTATGCGACTTTTCTTCAGTTACATTCCCCAGTCTCAACAAACATAGCAGTCAGTGAGTACTTTGTGCGTTTTGTGATGTCTTGTGTAGCAGTTTAGTGCCGGTAGCGAAGTGGTTAGTGTGAACGTTTGTCTTTCAGATTAGACTGGGTCCAATTCTAAAATGTGCCTTTTCTTTTATTATCTATTTCTTCTTCTTTTCTTTCCACCCTCATTTTCCTTTCAGCGTCGAGGAGAGGTATAATGCACGGTCATTTGCTGTTCTTTCAGTCTCCGCTTATTTTATGTTCTGCTGGTGTTTTTACTATTCCAAATTTTCACTATTCCAAATCTTTACTATTCCAAATTTTTACTATTCCAAATCTTTACTATTCCAAATTTTTACTATTCCAAATCTTTACTATTCCAAATTTTTACTATTCCAAATCTTTACTATTCCAAATCTTTACTATTCCAAATTTTTACTATTCCAAATTTTTACTATTCCAAATCTTTACTATTCTAAATCTTTACTATTCGAAATTTTTACTATTACAAATTTTTACTATTACAAATTTTTACTATTCCAAATTTTTACTATTCCAAATTTTTCGTAGTCGAAACTTGAATCTGGTGTTCCCGCAAATGTTTATTAAACGTTCGTTGTGTTGAATTTTTGTATTTCTGTCTTATCAGACTATTTTATATGTTGTTTCTTTATGAATACTTTGGCGGGAATTATTCGTAGCTTTTTTCTCAGTATTTTTTATAAACTTCTTAAAATTGATGCCAGAGGATTTCCTTGGGGTGGTAAACCGAGCTGACATTGTTCCGTGTACTTTGGTCGTAAATGAAGCGGATAGTCATGTCCAGAAACATGGGCAATAAGCATCATACTACCCAAGTGCCGTAATGTGTGACGTTTATTTTCTTGTTTTTGCCGTGGAGACAGCATCGCGACTCTTTCACAGCGCAGGCGCAGTCACAAATCTATTCTTGCTCTCTCAACAGACGACGGTTACTGCTGGTTGTGTCAACTTTCCAAGGTCAAGCAAATGCCTTATCGGTCCTTGCTGAATTGAGGTGGTACAGTTCTTAGAGCGCTGCTTCGATGTTCATGTGAACCTGGTTCAGCCTTAGATAATCATCAGTTGGCCGTCATTTATATTAAACATGTAAGTGTGCTCAGTATATCAGGGTGGGATTTTTTTTTTATATTGATTTGTGTCCCGAGCCGGATCTCCCACAGAACACTGCATTCACCACATTCCGTCTGAAAGAATCTGTCTATAGCCAGATCTCCCACAGAACACTGCATTCACCACATCCCGTCTGAAAGAATCTGTCTCTAGCCAGATCTCCCACAGAACACTGCATTCACCACATCCCGTCTGAAAGAATCTGTCTCTAGCCGGATCTCCCACAGAACACTGCATTCACCACATCCCGTCTGAAAGAATCTGTCTCTAGCCAGATCTCCCACAGAACATTGCATTCACCACATCCCGTCTGAAAGAATCTGTCTCTAGCCAGATCTCTCACAGAACACTGCATTCACCACATCCCGTTTGAAAGAATCTGTCTTTAGCCAGATCTCCCACAGAACACTGCATTCACCACATCCCGTTTGAAAGAATCTCTGTCTTTAGCCAGATCTCCCACAGAACACTGCATTCACCACATCCCGTTTGAAAGAATCTCTGTCTTTAGCCAGATCTCCCACAGAACACTGCATTCACCACATCCCGTTTGAAAGAATCTCTGTCTTTAGCCAGATCTCCCACAGAACACTGCATTCACCACATCCCGTTTGAAAGAATCTCTGTCTTTAGCCAGATCTCCCACAGAACACTGCATTCACCACATCCCATCTGAAAGAATCTGTCTCTAGCCAGATCTCCCACAGAACATTGCATTCACCACATCCCGTCTGAAAGAATCTGTCTCTAGTCAGATCTCCCACAGAACATTGTATTCACCACATCCCGTCTGAAAGAATCTCTGTCTTTAGCCAGATCTCCCACAGAACATTGCATTCACCACATCCCGTCTGAAAGAATCTCTGTCTTTAGCCAGATCTCCCACAGAACACTGCATTCACCACATCCCGTCTGAAAGAATCTCTGTCTTTAGCCAGATCTCCCACAGAACATTGCATTCACCACATCCCGTCTGAAAGAATCTCTGTCTTTAGCCAGATCTCCCACAGAACACTGCATTCACCACATCCCATCTGAAAGAATCTGTCTCTAGCCAGATCTCCCACAGAACATTGCATTCACCACATCCCGTCTGAAAGAATCTGTCTCTAGTCAGATCTCCCACAGAACATTGTATTCACCACATCCCGTCTGAAAGAATCTCTGTCTTTAGCCAGATCTCCCACAGAACATTGCATTCACCACATCCCGTCTGAAAGAATCTCTGTCTTTAGCCAGATCTCCCACAGAACACTGCATTCACCACATCCCGTCTGAAAGAATCTCTGTCTTTAGCCAGATCTCCCACAGAACATTGCATTCACCACATCCCGTCTGAAAGAATCTCTGTCTTTAGCCAGATCTCCCACAGAACACTGCATTCACCACATCCAGTCTGAAAGAATCTCTGTCTTTAGCCAGATCTCCCACAGAACATTGCATTCACCACATCCCGTCTGAAAGAATCTCTGTCTTTAGCCGGATCTCCCACAGAACATTGTATTCACCACATCCCGTTTGAAAGAATCTCTGTCTCTAGCCAGATCTCCCACAGAACATTGCATTCACCACATCCCGTCTGAAAGAATCTCTGTCTTTAGCCAGATCTCCCACAGAACACTGCATTCACCACATCCCGTCTGAAAGAATCTCTGTCTTTAGCCAGATCTCCCACAGAACATTGCATTCACCACATCCCGTCTGAAAGAATCTCTGTCTTTAGCCAGATCTCCCACAGAACACTGCATTCACCACATCCCGTTTGAAAGAATCTGTCTCTAGCCAGATCTCCCAAAGAACATTGCATTCACCTCATCCCGTCTGAAAGAATCTCTGTTTCTAGACAGATCTCCCATAGAACATTGTATTCACCACATCCCGTCTGAAAGACACTGTCTCCGGCCAGATCTCCCACAGAACATTCCATTCACCACAACCCGTCTGAAAGAATCTCTGTCTACGGCTAGATATCCCACAGAACGTTTATTTCACTACATCCCGTCTGAAAGACTGTCTCCGGCCAGATCACCCACAAAACGTTTATTTCACCACATCCCGTCTGAAAGAATCTGTCTATGGCCAGATCTCCCACAAAACGTGTATTTCACCACATCCCGTCTGAAAGAGCCTCTATCTCTAGCCACATCTCCCACTTCTTATAAGTCATGATAAAAGTCTCCTTCCTGTCTTAAAACCACCTTCCTCTAGGCCTGTCACTGATGCGTCTCCCATGACCATGCCTTCCATCTTTGTTCTTTCCAGCCCGCTGTGTCTCTTGAAGTGCCCCTAGTACTTTAATGTCCTCTGTAGACTGGTGTTTGGAAGACATTTGTGTTTAAATTATCAACCAATCATCATCATCATCAAGTACCGGGCCTAGTGACGTAGGTGATCATGTCTCTCCACAACTTACGATCTCGGCAGCTATTTATCATTTCTGTTGTTGACCTTCTGCCAAGCCATTCTCTTAAACTGTCTGTTATTTTTTCTCTTTGCTTCCCTCTATCTCTTCGTCCATAAATTTTCCCAGTTGTTACAATAGATTCCAGTTGTTCTCTTCTCATTACATGGCCAAAAAATGATGATTGTTTCTTCCTAACATTGGAAATTAACTCTCTTTTTGCTTTGACCTTTCTCAGAACCTATTCATTACTCTTCTTAACTGTCCATGGTATTCTCAACTTTCTTCTGTAAAACCACATTTCTACAAACTCCACTGATTTTCTTGTCTGTTTCCCTATTGTCCATGATTCACATCCATATGTTAAGACTGGCTCTACGTAACATTTAAGAACTCTTTTTCTTGTTTCTATTGCCAAAAATGGATTGCATTGTATCTTATTACCATTATTATCATATTATCACCCAATACAAATTATTTAAAAAACTCCCATTCTCTTTCAATTCAAATAAAATATGTGTCTTATCTATTCCTGACTGCTATTTTTATATAACCCATATTTGTGTTTTATTTCTGAGCTCCGCGATCTATTTGACATTATCAAAACTCCATAATTGTCCATTAAAAACGTGATTGAAGCGAGCACAATGTACAATCCTTATTAAGATCAAACATACAAAAAAACATTTAATGCACTCAGACGCACACTGTGCCAAATTATTCAATGAAAATGTTCAAAGAGGTACGAGATAATTAAGAATAATTATTCCAAATAAAAAAAGGCGAACGTAAAACATGTTACAATTTATTCAAGCATTTTCAGGTTTTTATCAATATTTACATTGGATGATTTTGCATAAAATTCTGCAGAAACACGATGACCACTTTTTAGATGCACTTGGAAAATGAAACCTGCCCCCAAAATAATTTAAAATTGCGATGTTTTGTCAAAAAATATAATCTCATATATGCTATAACTGCACGCCAAGGTCATACAGGTGAATCCTGGATTCTTGAGAATTTATTTCTCTCGAAAAGCCCACTCGACACCTTTTACATGATTGCGTATTGTTAAATGTTGGTTATGATGTCGTTAACATTTTAGTGCGTTTTTGATTGACATATGAAGTGTTGCAATACCAGATAGGGGAACGAGTTCTGTTTTATATTAAAATGTTCTAGGTGTGAAGGTTTTCTGGTTTTGGGACTTCTAATTTGTGAAGGTAACACAAAAGTTCCCTTGTCACGTTTACAGTGTAGCGTACAGGAAGTACAGTATAAGTACCCATATTTTTATGACGTTTAACAAATATTTTAGCAGTGCTGTAAGCGACTTTTCTGTCCAAGAAAACAAGTGCAAGTATGTTTTACTTGCATCTGTGTAGTCACGGACACCAATTAAATATGTTTTGTAGGCGTGGACCCCCATTAAATATGTTTTGTAGTCGCAGACCCCCACTAAATATGTTTTGTAGTCGCTGACCCCCATTAAATATGTTTTGTAGTCGCAGACTCCCACTAAATATGTTTTGTAGTCGCTGACCCCCATTAAATATGTTTTGTAGTCGCGGACCCCCATTAAATATGTTTTGTTATGACGGACCCCCATTACATATGTTTTGTTATCACGAACCCCCATTAAATATGTTTTGTAGTCGCTGACCCCCATTAAATATGTTTTGTATTCGCGGACCTCCATTAAATATGTTTTGTAGTCGGGGACCCCCATTAAATATGTTTTGTAGTCGCGGACCTCCATTAAATATGTTTTGTAGTCGCAGACACCCATTAAATATGTTTTGTAGTCGCGGACCCCCATTAAATATGTTTTGTAGTTGCGGACCCCCATTAAATGTGTTTTGTCGTCACGGTTCCATTAAATATGTTTTGTAGTCGCGGACCCCCATTAAATACGTTTTGTAGTCGAGAACCCCCATTAAATATGTTTTGTAGTCACGGTCCCCCATTAAATATGTTTTGTAGTCGCGGATCCCCATTAAATACATTTTGTAGTCGCGGACCCCATTTAAATATGTTTTGTTGTCGCGGACACCCATTAAATATGTTTTGTAGTCGCGGACCCCCATTAAATATGTTTTGTAGTCGCGGACAACAATTAAATATGTTTTCTAGTCGCTGACACCCATTAAATATGTTTTGTAGTCGCAGAAGTAGTATACAACGGTCATCCTTGATAACATTTGGCCCATAAATTAACAAAGCGCGGCGGACAAGGCGCCTAACGTGCGCGGCGCAGGGGGAGTTAACCGTGACCTCTCGTGTCGGGGTTTTGACCTCTCGTGTCGGTGACACAGGAAGTGACCTGTTTATGTCTGGTGTGTGCTGGCTTTGGAGATCTTAATGTACGTGTGCTGACCTCATTCTTATGGGAATTTGTTGTCTCCTGACGTCGTGTGTTATTTAGTTATTTTTTAAGTGGAGGAAAGCATCATCCGGTGCTCCTTTTCCTCGGTATTATCTCTCCTCATTAGGACTGGACCTTTCTTCTTCCTCGGTGTTATGTGTACTCTATCTCTCTCTTTCTCTCCTCTTCTTTACACCTATCATCTCTCCTTCACTCTCCTAGACTTCTTTCTCTCCTCTCTCTCTCCTATTCCCTCCTAGACTTCCCTCCATTGTAACACTTACCCATTTTTGCCTATTAAGCCTGTAATGGCCCCTTCCTTCTCCTAGACTTCTCTCTCTCTCTCTCGCTCCTAGACTTCTCTCCTACTATTCCATCCTCTCTCTCTCTCTCTCTCCTAACGTTCCGCCATCGTATTTTTAGCTTCCCTCATAGACTTCCCTCAATTGTAACACTTACTCATTTTCTCTATTTAAGCCTATTATCTCTCCTTCCCTCTCCTAGACTTCTCACTCACTTTTTTCTCTCTCTCTCTCGCTCGCTCTCATATTCCCTCATAGCCTTCCATCCATTGTAACACTTATTCATTATCTCCATTTACAAATGCAATCTCGCCTTCCTTCTCCAAGACTTCTCTCTCTCTCACTCTCTCCTATCCCCTCTTAGACGTCTCTCCTACCATTCCATCCTCCCTCCTCCCTCTTTCCCTCTCCTAGCGTTCCACCATCCCTCGTATTTGTGGCTTCCCTCTATTGTAACATTCACTCATTCTCACGATTTTTGCCTATCATCTCGCCTTCCTTCTCCTAGACTTCTCTCTTATCTCTCTCTCTGTCTCTACCTCTCGCCTATCCTCTCCTAGACTCAGACCAAAAATTTACTTTAAAAAATCACTTTTATGAATTTTATCTCCTGACCATTTTTGAATGATACGCCTTATGAAACTGTTTAAAAAAATAAATTGTAACCTCTGGCTTACCTAAAACTATATTTTTTTGACACGCCCTTATATCAAATTCACATTTTTAAAAAAAAAGCTAGTAGTAATAATTTCCTGTATACAAGCACCAAAAGTGCAGACACACTTTATATAGGACCTATATAAAACATGTCTGTAAATTTTATAATAAAATCACTTTTTGAAAATGAGCCTAAATTTTTGTATTCTGCTGCTAAAATTTTGAGACTAGGTCTAACTTTTTGGACCTTGAATATAACTTCCTGCTCGTTGTGTATAACTATTATGACTATGTGAGTTGCTTTTTCGGATTTTTAGGTCGACTTTTTAAATATGAGCCTACATTTTTGTGTTCTGCTGGTAAAATGTTTGCGATTTGGCCTAACTTTTTGGACTTTGGATATAACTATCTGTTCGATGTGTCTAACTAGTATGAGTTTGGGAGTAGATATTTAGGGTTTTGAGATCGACTTTTTTAATATGAGCCTAAATTTTTGTGGGTTATAATTTTGCGATTTGGACTAACTTTTGGTCTTTGAATATAACTATATGTTCGTTGTGTCTAACTGGTATGAGTATGGGAAGAGATTTTTCTGTGTTTGTGGGCTAATTTTTGCTTATGAGCTTAATATTTTGTGTTCTAGGGGTAACATTTGTATGATTTGGCCTAACTTTTTTGGACCTTGAATATATCTTTCAGCACGTTGTGTCTAAATATAATGGCTATGTGAGTAGATTTTTATGATTTTGAGTCCAAGGTTGTGACTATGATCTGAAATTTTGCGGTTTGGCTGTAAGTTTTCTGACCTGTAATGATCACTTTGAATGTTACCTGTCATTCGTTGAGGTGGCAAACATTGGTATTGCCTCCTTCAGAGGTCAAATCGATTTCATAGAACTCCTCTGGTATTGCATCAGTGGTCAAAGCCCGTTCAAGGAACCTACCACCCGTATTATTTCCCTCACCGATGACCCGATAGGTGGATTGTATCAGTGACCGAATCGAGTTAAAGTAACCCAGTAATGAGTCAGACTCGACGGCACTCCACTTGGAAAATGAGGTCAGTTATCACGATAACAGTAATCATCTTCTCTGATTGGTTAATCAAAAGGTCAGTCATTTCGTTGGTCGGGTCCTGCTAGAAATACTCTTTACTGATTGGTTAAGCTAGATGTTAGTCGACGGAGGAATAGTGTCATCCAACTTTTATTTACCAGATTATATTTAAACTGGCCGCATGTGAGATTTCGTGTTATATGCGCGATTGATTCAAGGAAGCTTATTTTAATACTACTGTTCAGTCTAGTGCCGTGTGTTGAGAGTATATTTTACGCTGTAAGTTGGAATATTTTTATGATGTTCTCTTATCTCATAACGAGGTGATATGGTTTATTAATGAAAGGATATTCAATTGCATTAATGGTAATATGTATAAAGTACGTATGTTAAGCCTTGTTGAGTGTATTATTCTTTGGTTTTTTATATGTTTATATTATTGGTTGTTTTAAAAGTATTTAGTATAAAGTTAAGTATTGTTGTGATTGTTATTCAATGTTATTAATGTGTTTAAAACTAGGTATATTAAGTATTGTTGACAAAGGGTTATTTGATCTTATACAGGTGGTTGTTGAAAGTGTATTTTAGGCTGTAAGTTGAAATATTTATTTCTGTTTCTCTTAGAGTACGTGTGATAAGGCTTATCGGTAAAAGGTTATTCAATTGTATTAATGCTAATGTGTATAAAGTACGTATTGAGCCTTGGTGCGTGCATTATTCCTTTGTTTTTCAAATGTTTATCTTATTGGATGTTTAAAGTAGCTATTTTAAGTCTAGTTGTGATTGCTATTCAATACTATAGTGTTACACTGGAGGGAAGGCTAAGAGGGAATAGGAGAGAGAGAGTGGAGAGAAAGAAGTCTAGCAGAGTGAAGGAGAGATGATAGGTGTGAAAATGAGGAGAGAAAGAGAGAGACAGAGTACAAATAACACCGAGGAAGAAGAAAAATCCAGTCCTAATGAGGAAAGATAATACCGAGGAAAGGAGCACCGGATGATGCTTTCCTCCACTTAAAAAATAAGAAAATAACACATAACGCCAGCAGACAACATATTTCCATAAGAATGAGATCATCACACCTACATTAAGAACTCCAAAGTCAGCACACACCTGACATAAACAGGTCACTTCCTGTGTCACCGACACGAGAGGTCAACACCCCGACACGAGAGGTCACGGTTAACTCACCCTGCGCCGCGCACGTTAGGCGCCTTGTGCCCAGCGCTAAATATCTTTGTTAATTTATAGGCCAAATGCGACAAGTTTGACGCTTGTATACTACTCGCGGACCCCCATTAAATATGTTTTGTAGTCGCGGACCCCCATTAAATACGTTTTGTAGTCGCGGACTCCCACTATTGAACTTCAAAATTATCTCTTTCAATTAGCTACAGAATATCGTACTATTAGTCAAGCTTTCCGTGAGTGACAGCTCACCACAGTTTGAGAAGCGCTGGTCTAGTCTTTGCTTGTTTGAAAACAGACACATCTTATGTGTGTCACTTTATTGTAAGTAAACGAAAAACGTAGGAACATATGTTGTTTCTCGCAGGTTTATGTAAGCAGACAACTCAGCGTGTCCTCGTTATTTGATTTCAAGATAATGAACGTCATATCAGAGTTAAATTAGCATTTCAGAAATTAAATATATGCTTTAAATTTATCAACCAATTAAAGAGAGGAAAAAAAAAACATGTAATTCTAATAATAGCCCCTCGTGACATATGACAGTTTTGAAGACATTCGCGACTTCCTTAAATTTACAATATTTTGGATGTATGACTTATTTGAACAATATATTCTACATGCGGCCCTCATACTAAAGACATGATTTCTCTTTCATTGAAAAGAATGTAATTTAATACAGGAAGACACATCACTGACTAAGAAAGATCCTAACGCCGTAAGAAAAATGTGGCACTGCAGCATTTCTCTTTGCTTCCCTTTATCTCTTCGTCCCTCAATTTTTCCAGTTGTTACAATATATTCCAGTTGTTCTCTTCTCATTACATAGCCAAAAATGATGGAAATTAGCTCTCTTTTTGCTTTGACCTCTTTCAGAACATTTTCATTACTCTTCTTAGCTGTCCATGATATTCTAAACATTCTTCTGTAAAACCACATTTCTGCAGACTCCAGTGATTTCCTTGTCTGTTGTCCTATTGTCCATGATTCACATCCATATGTTAAGACTGGCTCTACATAACATTTAAGAACTCTTTTTCATGTTTCTATGGAGATACTAGACGGTTCAAATTGGATACGGTAATTACGCTGCTTAAAGAAAAATGTACATTGGATATTGACATATTCTCGGAGTATAAATATGGATTAGCAATGCATAAAATTGGATTTGTATGGAATAAAGAATACTTAACACTGAGTAAATCTGGGCTAGAACTGTACACACAAGGACTTATTGCGCATATACATGGGAATCTATACGACATAAACAATTGTTAACATTCTTCTTCATCTTTCCTCATTTGCCTTTCAGAGTCGAGGGGAAATATAATTTGCGGTCTTTTGTTGCTCTTCTGTTCGCCTCTGCTGCTGTTATGTTTCCTAGTGCTTCTAATATTCCATCGATCCATCTTTTTCGTGGTCTACCAAAGGCTGTGGTATTCTCACAACGTAAGCTGAAGGCTCGTTGTGTTTTGATCTTTCTGCCTTGTCACGTGGCCAAACCATTTTCTATGTTGTTTCTTTATGTATTCTATGGCGGGGGCTACTCCTAGATTTTGTCTCAGTTCTTCATTTCTGATCTTATCTCTTAGACTGTTTCCTGTCATTCGTCTAACACATTTCATCTCAGTAGAGGTTATTTTTCTTATTGTTCTTGCATCTAGGGTCCAGGTCTGGCATTGGTAGCACAACGTTGGGATGAAGATTGTATTGTATAGTGCTCGTTTTGCCTACAGAGTTATTTCCTTGTTGGACAATAGTGGTGATAACTGTCCAATGATTTGACAAGCTTTGTTGCATCTTGATTCTATCTCTGCTGTTTGTTAATTATCGTTTGTCATTCAACTTCCTAGGTATTTGAACTCCTTTAATTGTTTTAGTTGTCTGCCTTCTATATTGTTAACATGACATTTTAAAACATCACTCTGCAAATTATGTTTTAATACTAAATACAGACAAATCCACACTGGGTAAATACAGATTCACACTTTACAATGAAGAATAAAAGAAAACTAGGAGTAGTTTTGGTAATTCCATGCATAAAGAAACAACAGAGAATAAGGTTTGTCCACGTGATAAGACAGAAAAAATCAACGTACAAGACCATATAGTATTTGCTTGGGGATGCGTTTTTCTTCCATTCGCTGGACGTGCCCCAACCATCTTAGTCTTCGACTTCTGAGCATCGACTGTTGGGGTCTTAGCACGTTGCAGGACAGATAAGTTGGATATTTTGTCCTGCCATTTGATGTGCAAGTAAACAGCAGCAGGACAAAAGCCGAGATATATCCCCCCCCCCAACCACCACCACCACCACCCCGGCCCCACGACGCTGAAACGCAAACTAGAAAAGAAAGATGAAGAAAGACATTTATCTTGCACTATTAAAAGTTGATAACAAAGGCAAGGTTCTCTCCCCTGCCTTGCTAGGCGTATGTGGAATATGGTGTTAGTGCCCACATTTTTCAATGACAACGGCACATATTTTGGTGATGTGGTCGGTATCACACCAGACCGCCTTTACTTCCATGAAAAATCTCTGTTACCCATTTTAGAGGCTGGGTTAACCCCGGAACCTTGTTGTTCCTAAAACAAATTCCACCTCTTCTGGGAATAGAACGCCGACCTATCTGTCTAGGAAGCGACTACACTAACTCATCAGCCTCTGAGGCTCCTTCTATTATCACTCAACGAATTCTTTCTTTAATACTCATTATTCTTCTGACCATATATATTTCAATAAATTTCTCCTCTTATTTGTTATCTCTACTTCCTGGATTCACTCTTTTTACGTAAGAAAAAAGTAAAAAGCCCCCCGTCACGCCAAGTGGCGTATAGGGAATATGGTGCTAGTGACCATAAATTTTACAGACACATGATTTTTGGGGTAATGTGGTCGGTATTACGCCCGTGCCGCTTTACTTTCCCATAAAAAAATCCGGTACCCATTAAAGACTGGGTGAACCCAGAAGCCGTCGGTTGGGATCGAACCTACCTCTTGTCCTTTGTAGTCCAGTTCACTAACCACTGAGCTATCGCGGCTACACACTCTTTTTACGTGCCCCTTCCTTAATCATTTTCAAAATCTCACTTCTTAGGACTAAATGCGGTACCGGATTTAGATTTGGTAAGGCCCTAAGCTGAATGAAACTTTGAGGCCTCATCCCGTCTTCAAAATAAAGACCAGAAGGTTTCACAACACTTGAAATCACATACTGGTATGAATAAAGTGTAGTCCCACAACAAATTATTTGATATCCCGGATTGTTTGGCCTTAAGCTGTGGCTTGTTTAACGTATAGGCAAATCCGGCCGGGTCAGGCTAAATGTTATCACATGACGTCTTGCATTTCTTAATATTTAGACCATGACACTTCCACCTTTATCGTGTTTATTATTAATATAGTACTTGTTCTTGTTATAGTAGTAGTAATAGTAGCAGGAGCAGCGGTAGTAGTAGTAGTAGTAGTAGTAGTAGTAGTAGTAGTAGTGGCACTAGTAGTAGTGGCAGTAGTAGTAGTATTAGTAGCAGTAGTATTAGTAGCAGGAGCAGCGGTAGTAGTAGTAATAGTAGTAGTAGTAGTGGTAGTAGTAGTAGTAGTGGCAGTAGTAGTAGTATTACTAGCAGGTGCAGAGGTAGTAGTAGTAGTAATAGTAGTTGTAGTAGTAGTAGTACAATTCTTAGTAGTAGTAATGGCAGTAGCAGTAAAATTAGTAATAATAGTAGTGGCAGCCGTAGAGTTAATAGTGTCAGATATAGTAGTAGCAGTAGCAGTGGCAGTAGTAGTAGTAGTAATAGTATTAGTAGCAGGAGCAGAGGTAGTAATAGTAATAGTAGTAGTAGTAAAATTAGTAGTAGTAGTAGTAGTGGTTGTAGTGCTAAAATTAGTAGTATTAGTTGTAGTGGCAGTTGTAGAGGTAGTAGTGGCATATATAGTAGTAGTAGTTGTAATGGCGAAGCAGTAGTAGTGGCAGTATGGTAGTTGTAGTAGTAGGTATTTTAACTGATTTTTTTCTTCTGGGGACTTAATATATATTTTTTAAAATTGTTGTCACCTATTGAAGACCTTTCAAATCAAAACGTTCGTTTCTTTAGTCTTGTCTTTTCCGCAAACCAAAAATATCTTTGAAATTATTTTGTTGTAAACACATCAACTTTACAAAGGACAAGGGGTAGGGTTCGATCCCAACCGACGGCTTCCGGGTTCACCCAGCCTTAAATGGGTACCGGATTTTTTTCTGGGAAAGTAAAGAAGCACGGGCGTAATACCGACCACATTACCCCAAAAATCATGTACTGAAGGTTTGTAAAATATAGGGTCACTAACATCATATTTCCCTATACGCCACTTGGCGTGACGGGGGTACTTTACTTTTTTTACATCAACTTTATCATGAAACCCCGTGCTTTCTAGCCTATTTCCTTTTTTTCTTGTACAAACACTGAATTGATTTTCTTCTCTTAATTAAATTCAGAGTCCAGTTTTCGTTCACTGTTTTTTTTTTTAAAAAAAAAGCTTTTATTCGTTATTTTATGTATGAAGAATATTAGACGGATTATTTCGTAGCATTCAATATCTAATGAAAAAATTTAATTTTTAGTTGCCTGTGTATACAAACTAATAGCCAGATGAAAGAAGGGTGATTCACAGGAGTGAATATGGCGGACAGGCGGCAGGAACCGTTGAGGTACTGTCTGAAAGATGTTCCTTTCTTGCAGTTTCCTCATATTCCAAGTCTGGCTTGGTGTCGGTGCGACTGAATTTAATGCTCTGTGCACACCGTGAGCTGTGTTTTTCATCCGGATAGTGTTAATTCAGATCATTCCACTTGGACGGGTAGTTGAGCACTTATAGACTTTAATTCGTTTGCAGTGATACCAGAGACTCGAATGTCTATAACTAACTATAATGAAAGACTCATATTGCTGGTATTAACAAATGGTAATGAAATACTATTTTTTTTTTTAAAGATATTGAGACAAAATTAAAATTTCGAAGACAAATGTCTAAGAAAGATGCTTTGTGTTAAATGGGATAAATTCAGAACACATATAGAGGGAAGAGAAGTGGCCATGCAACCAACGATATCATCTATATTTAGGAAAACATATATTGGACCTGTGTTGAGAAAAGACAATAAAGCAATATAAAAATCAGACTCTTATAAGGAAAAATTCAGTTCCTAGTCTCTAGGGACTTCGTCAAAGTTGAAAGCTGGCGAACGCAACAACAACAACAACAACAACAACAACAACAACAACAACAACAACAACAACAACAACAACATAAGGGAAACATCAGAATGCAGAAAAAGATGAAGACCTGGACAGACATTGAAAAGATCACTGCCAAGAGAAGCAAAGTTAGCAGAAAAAAACTCATTGGATCAAATCGAGCACCTCGCCCAGAATAGAGACGGATGACAAAAAAACACTGCGAGCCTGTAGTTGTATCTTAAAGTAATCTTGAAGTATTAAGGGGGGATCATCATCGTCATCACTGAGTGCCGTCTCCGCATCGCAGGTTGGATACCATGGAGCTATTTCGCTCCGTCTCTTGCTTTGATAGTGCAGGTTGAAATAGACCGACTTATCCATCCTTTGATGTTCCTCATTCATGTTAGACTTGGTCTACGTCTGCCAGTTTTACCTTGTATTTTCCTCATTCATGTTAGACTTGGTCTACGTCTGCCTGTTTTACCTTATATTTTGCTCATTCATGTTAGACTTAGTCTGCGTCAGCCAGTTTTACCTTGTATTTTCCTCATTCATGTTAGACTTGGTCTGCGTCTGCCTGTTTTACCTTGTATTTACCCCTCAAAGATTACTTTTAGAGGGGAGAACATTATACTGTAATTCTAAACAAATATCACGTGACAAATCACAACCAATAAATTTATTCAATCAATGTTTATTTGCCAAAACAGTTGGCTTCATGCTGATCATAATTAAACGGTAACTCTCGATCGAAGAATCTAATTAAATAATCAACTTATTGACTCTTGTTCCTCTCAATTCCTAGAAAGAATAATAACTGACATTTACTATACTTTACTTTCTGTATTGGGATGAAAACTATACTATCGTCATTGGAAGTATCACATCTCTGGTTTAATCGTATAGTTACTGCTCTATCTATTGTTTGCTCTGTGTCTGTATCACTTGTAGGGTCCTCTTCTTCTTCTCTCTACTTTCCTTCCTCATCTGCCTTTCAGCGTCAAGGGGAGATATAATTTGCGGTCTTTTGCTCTTCTGTTCGCCCCTGCTGCTGTTATGTTTCCTAGTGTTTCTAATATTCCATCGATCCATCTTTTTCGTGGTCGACCCTTGGGTCCGGTGTTCTCACAACGTTTGTTGAAGGCTCGTTGTGTTGTGTTTTGATGTTTCTGCCTTGTCACGTTGTCAAACCATTTTGTCTGTTGTTTCCTTATATATTCTATGACGGTTATTCCTAGTTTTTTTTCTCAGCTCTTCATTTTTGATCTTTTCGCTCAGACTGTTTCATGCCATTCGTCTAACACATTTCATCTCTGTAGAGGTTATTTTTTTCACTTACAATTCACTTGTAGAGTGACTGACACAATTAACTTCACTTACAATTCACTTATAGAGTGACTGACACAATTAACTTCACCTACAATTCACTTCTAGAGTGACTGACACAATTAACTTCACTTACAATTCACTTATAGAGTGACTGACACAATTAACTTCACCTACAATTCACTTCTAGAGTGACTGACACAATTAACTTCACTTACAATTCACTTCTAGAGTGACTGACACAATTAACTTCACTTACAATTCACTTGTAGATTGACTGACACAATTAACTTCACATACAATTCACTTTTAGTGTGACTGACAAATTAACTTCACTTACAATTCACTTATAGAGTGACTGACACAATTAACTTCACTTACATTCTCTTTAATATGTTTCTAGCTGACGTCCAACTAACTCACTTCTACATTGGTTAGACTTCGCCTTCTGATACAAATGTGTACTGATTGTCTCTTGATTCATGTCTCGTTAGAATTGAAAATAAATCTAATCCTAAAATCATTAGAGTTATTCAAATCTCTAAAAATCATTTCTCTAGCAGTCCTTTTCTTCTCTGTTCTCTAAAAGCTGTTTCTTTTTTTGTGTCTACCAATCTTTATCTAACTCCATCTCTCTCTACCTCTATATACATCTCTATACATCTCAACAAATCATTTTGCGCTCACTTATCTAACTCCATCTCTCTCTATCTCTCTATACATCTCTATACAGCTCTATACATCTCTATACATCTCATCAAAGCATTTTGTGCTCACTTGTTTATAGTCTATGTCTCTCGTCCCAGCCAACCAATGAAAAAAGATGTTTGTGAGTGTCTAGTGTATGTGTAACTTGCAGATACACTTGGTGAAAATGTGTCTGTTTCTCTGGTTAACATGGTCATTTCCGTAAACCAGAATCGTCTCTACATTTCTCTAGACTGCATTAAGCTATCATGCGTTCGCCAAGTGACCCTTACTATCATGAATCTTCCAATTTTAAAATGTAAATATCGTGTTATTGTCTCATTTTCCAAGGGACTTTCACATCTAAGTGACTTCACTCTCAACTTAACCTATTATATATCATTTTCTATTTATCATTTCATCTCTTCTTTCAATCTATCAACGTATCTCTCCTTGTCATCTTAGTCCTATTAATGTGAATACTATTTATTACAAGCCCTAAGCGACGATGGTCTAGATCAAGTTCAAATAAAGACTACAATTACATAAATAAATAATTCTACCACGTGAAGAAAGACATAAATTGCGTAATTAGAGAGATTTATAATGGCAAGTTACACAAATCATGCTGCTTAAAAGATTAATGATGCATTAAGGAAGGATTTACACTGCAAAAGGAAGTGTACACGCAGCAACAGGAAGATTAACACTAAATTAATTAGGATTAAAACTATATCAAGAAGTATTCAGAAAGAATAAAAATGTCTCCAGACTGTACATATAAGTACTCACATTACTTAACTGTATGCAGACTGCCTAAAGTAGTGTTATCATTGAGTACATACATGTTCACACTACATAAAGTAGTGTTATTGAGTACATAAATGTTCACACTACATAAAGTAGTGTCATCACTAAATACAGAAATGTTCGTACTACATAAAGTAGTTATTGAGTTATTTGCAGGTCATCATCATTGCACTCCGAATATATCCATTGGTGCTCAAATCCCCTCCTCAGCAATTCCCGCTGTGTCCAGCGACTGACGGCTCCAGTACTATGTTGGTTGATAAGTCTTCTTACACGGCCACCAAGTTTCTCATTTCTGGCTGTGCCCATCTTAACTCCCATTTCCATCATCCGAAAAAGTGACGTGGATCTGTGTTTGTCGAAGTCCTGTGCTCTTCCCACATCTCGAAGAGCATTGATGTTGTCCGCCCGACCCATTGGTTGCCTGTCCTCAACAACAGCGCAGCTAGCCAACCTGTCCGATCTTTCATTCTCCCGTACTACCGCATGTCCAAGGACATAGACAAGGGTGACCTTACGTATTTTGGACTTCTGCAATGACTCTACCCATTGCACGTTCAGAGCATGCCTCCATTTTTTTTATCATGCTCATCGAATCACTCAGTATACATGCGTGGGTGTAGTCTTGTGACTCTAACCAGATGAATGCCTTGGTCACTGCCATCACCTCCATGTCATGCTACTCGTGGTCATGACGTATGCACCACTGTTTTATTTGACTATTCTGCCTTCCGAGCGTGCTGTAAATGCCCAATGCACTTCTTTCGTGTCGTCTTACAGATCCGTCTGTATAGATGACTGCATCTTTCTCATCGGTTGTTATCGCAGATGAGACCTTTGACCTCAGCATTAACCACGACCGGTTTTTGTTCCCTACTTTTCCTGTCGAGTGTGACAATGCACGAGAAAGTCCCATGGAATGACGTAGGCACCGGTATCCACTCCTCACCAACGCTGATATTAGTAAGACCTGTTAGATGACATCTTCTGCTCCGCCCACCAATGATTTGCCTCATTTTAGTCTGGCACCTTTCCCTGTGTTGAGCACGTGGTGCAATGTATGCTCATTATCTGTACTAATCTTCAGGTGTATTCGTGCTCTCCAGATCTTGATTCTGTCATCCATGGTTGGAAAGTCAAGAAGATACCTTATTGTTACACAGGGAGTGTCCCTTGTACATCCCAAGATAATGCACAGGGCTTCATTTTGTATTTTCTCTGGAACAGAAGAGTAAGTAGCCTCTGCTCGATGTTGGCAGCTGCCATGACCTTCAAGTGATTTGCGGGATTTTGTTATCACATGGTTGACGTTGTCCCGAAAACACAGGCTGCGATCAAACTTAACTCCGAGGTATGTCATCAGCTTGTCCCTGGTCACCTCATCAGCTCCCATTCGTACTACCGGTGTGGTCGTATTAACGATATGATTGTTAAGAGAGAACCATGAGACTGATGCTTTATTAGGATTACATAAAGTTGTGTTATCACTATATACATAAATGTTTGTACTACATAAAGTAGTGTTATCACTGAGTACAGAAATGTTCACACTACATAAAGTAGTGTTATCACTATATACATAAATGTTTGTACTACATAAAGTAGTGTTATCGCTGTGTACATAAATGCTCACACTACATAAAGAAGTGTACACGCTGTTTAAAATGTTTTCCAAATTCACACTGTACACCAAATGTTCTCAGCGTATAAAGTGGTGTTCACACTGTACAATAAATGTTCTCAGTGTATAAAGGGGTGTTCACACTGTACAATAAATGTTCTCAGTGTATAAAGGGGTGTTCACGCTGTACAATAAATGTTTTCAGTGTATAAAGGGGTGTTCACACTGTACAATGAATGTTCTCAGTGTATAAAGGGGTGTTCACACTGTACAATAAATGTTCTCAGTGTATAAAGGGGTGTTCACGCTGTACAATAAATGTTTTCAGTGTATAAAGGGGTGTTCACACTGTACAATAAATGATCTCAGTGTATAAAGGGGTGTTCACACTGTACAATAAATGTTTTCAGTGTATAAAGGGGTGTTAACACTGTACAATAAATGTTTACAGTGTATAAATGGGTGTTCACACTGTACAATGAATGTTCTCAGTGTATAAAGGGGTGTTCACACTGTACAATAAATGTTCTCAGTGTATAAAGGGGTGTTCACACTGTACAATAAATGTTCTCAGTATATAAAGGGGTGTTCACACTGTACAATAAACGTCCACTCTTCATATAAAGGAACTCCCTTTGTATAATTCATCATCATCGAGTGCCGTCTCCGCATCGAAGGTTGGCTACCATGGAGCGCCATTCCGCTCTGTCTCTTGCTTTGATGATGCATTGTCATAGGCTGATTTGTCCATCTTTTGATGTTACTCGTCCATGTTAGTCTAGGTCTGCCTCTGCCTCTATTAGCTTGTATTTTCCCTTCCAATATTACTTTTATCAGGCTCTTGTGTCTTTTAACATGCCCCCAAAATCTCATTTCTTTGTATAAAGAATAGTTCAAATATGACGGGAAGCTACGTAGGTCTGTGAAAACGCGACTCTTGAAACATGAACTGACCTAGTCTGTGAACGAGTACACCTACCACCACGTTACCGCAGCTAGAATTCAAATAAAAATCCACATGTTTGATATAGGTAACTTTCGTTGCACAGCTGTTTGTCACTTGCATTTTAGTTGTCTTGTTATTGCTATGGATCCAGAAACATGTGAGCTGACGCCCTTCAGTCCATTACCATGCAATAATAAGGTATTTCTGAGTTCCCTTATACTGTAGTTCCGTACAAGGTGTTCATTTTATCAAGTCTTTGAGGAAGTAGAGTTGCTCTGATATCAGTGAGCTTTGGACAGTTGAAGAGGTGATGTTATACTTTTTGATGTGGGTGTTCACAGAGTGGACATGCCGGAGTTTGCTTCCTTGTTTTCTATTGATATGGTTGTTCAGTGGTACATGTTAAGTTCTTAATCTGAAAATGGTGATTTGGTCTCCACTTTTTAGCTTGTTATTGTTGTCATGGAGGTTTGGACTTGTCATCTATTTTAAAATACCTCTCCCTGTTTATCCCATGGCCCATCCATTCAGCCAATCTTCTCTACTGTTAGAGTTTGTGATTTGTTTGGCTGTGTTTTATGAGATGTCTGTGTTAAATTGTGTCTGTCTGGATCCTCTCTAGCTAATGTATCTACCTTATCATTTCCTGGTGTGTTGGAGTGTCCTGAAATCCAATGCACCACTAGCCTTATGGCATGTGTATATGGTTATCTATGTCTATGGTGAGCTGTGTGAGTTCTGCCTTGATTATATTAATTCCTGGCTTCTCCATGTTAGATTAGGAATAAGTAAGTATGAATATATTTCTTTTCCTCGAAGGCATGGTTTCAACAACAGTATTCAGATGGTACACTGCTGTTCCTTCTTCCACCTTTTAGCTCCCAGTGGAGCATAGGTCTTCAACAAACACTTTCCAAGTCGTTCTGTTTTTTGCAATTCTTTTAAGATCATTCCATGTCTTCCCCGTCATCTTCATGTCTGCTTCGATCTGTCTTCTCCAAGAATTCCTTGGTCTTCCTCTTTGTCTTTTCCCCTGAGGATTTCAAAAAAGGGCCTGTTGTGTAACACTCTCAGTTGGCTTCCGTAGTGTGTGTCCTATCCATCGCCATCGTCTTCGCTGTATCTCTTTATCCACTGGTATTTGACCGGTACATTTCCATAATTTCCCGTTAGATCCTTTGTCCTGCCATTTCCATCCCTTTATTCTGCGCAAGCATCCACAATTGAAAGTCTATACCTTCGTGATTGTCAATTTTGTTATTCTCCATGTCTCACAGCCATATAATAGGACCGACTTAACATTTGTGTTGAACATTTTTATTTTTGTATTTAACCTAATTTCTTTGGATTTCCATATGTTTCCTAGTGCAATGAAAGCTCCTCTTGCTTTTGATATCCTTATTGTGGTATCATTTTCTGTTCCTCCCTCTTTATCTATATTACTGCCCAGATATATGTAAGATTGTACGTCTAGTAGAGGTATTTCTCCTAGTTTTATTTGGTTATTGCCAACTGCATTAATTCTCATAATGTTGGTCTTATCTCTATTAATCTTTAGTCCTAGCTGTTGTGATCTCTCATCTAATATACTCATTTTATCCTGCATCTGTTGATGGCTGTGTGATAGGAGAGCTATGTCATCAGCAAAGTCTAAATCATCAAGTTGTTTGGTCAGTGACCACTGGATCCCATTTCTGTTGTTTTTTTTTATCTCTGTTTGACTTGTCCATGGTTGTGAAGTTTTTTCGGCTTATTTTTTTACAGTATGGGATAGCCAGTCCCATGCCCAACCCTCCTTTCTCGCCTCTTACGAACATGCCTGGTAGGGTGCAGCGCCACTATTCTTTACTCCCATTTCGGGCCCCGGCAGCGACGCGTGTTCCTAAGGCTGTTACTTCTGCTCCATAATTGTTGCATACTTATTGATGGGTTTCCTTGCGACGGTTATTATTGGTACTGAGTCAACATTCTTATCTATTCTGTCATGTATTTCTCTTCAAATTTATTTGGGTTTATGTAATTTCCATGTGGAGACAGTTCTTTGATGACTCTTGATGTTTGTTGACGTTTCTCATGTAGATGGTATTTTCTTGTATGTTCCGGACATGCTACAAAGTTGAGATCTGTTTGATTCTTTGGTTAGGAACCTATGCATCCACTAACTTTCTGTTAGGATGGTCTTTCTCCATTCTTTTTGTTCTTCATGTTGCACCATAGTGGCCTTATCTCTTCTCAGTTAACTTGTTCTTCTTTTCTCTTTTCACTGATACCTAAAAGGTGTCGTGGTTTATATCATTTGTCGTTCTTGTGCTGGTCGAACTGTCTGAATTAGTGATTTTCCTTTGTTGTTACATGTCTCTGTCACTGCATCTATCCATCTTTTTCTGGGTCTTCCTCTTGGTCTTTTTCCATGCATTCTCGAGAAGAACGCCCTTGATGGTGATTGGTAAGGATTCATTCTGACCAGGTGGCCAAACCATTTAAATTGTTGTTGTTCTATATATTCTTGGCAGGGTTTTATTCCTACCATTTTTCTTATTGTTTCATTTGGTATTCTATCTCTTCTTGTGTTGTTTGTTACTTTTCTGAAGCATCGCATCTCACATGTATTGATCTTTCTTAAATGTGATTTAGAAAGGGTCCATGTTTGACTTTCATAGCAAAAAGTTGGTATGAAAATGCTATTTATCATTTGTTGTTTAGCTGGCATAGAAATGTTTGGATGTCTTAGCAGTGGTGAAAGCTGGTATGTGACACCATTTGCTTTTTGTATTCTCATGTCAATTTCTCTGTCTAGTTTTCCATCTTCTGTGAACATTGTGCCTAAATACTTGAATTCCTCTACTTGTTTTATTTCTTTATCTTTGATCTTGATGTTTAATGGGTGTCTTAATTTGCTTATTCTTATAGCCTCTGCTTTTGCTGTGTTAATTTTCATACTGTAGTTTGTGCAGCTTTTATCTAGAGATGTTAAATGCTGTTGTAGCAGGTTTTCATCCTCATATATTAGGCATTGGTCATCTGCGAAGAATAGCTCGTTGATGTTGGAGTTTTCTACCTCTATGTTATTATTTGGTTTGTCCTTATTGTTGGTTGTTTCCTGATTTATTTTGGCCATATATATGATGAAGAGGAGTGGTGAGAGAACACATCCTTGTCTTACTCCTGTTGTAACCTGAAACCATTCTGACAGACCTTCCGATGTTCTAACGGCACTTTGACTGTTTTTTTATATAATGCTATTATATTATCTAGTAGTTGTCCTGCTACCCCGTATGTTTCTAAAGTTTGCCAAAGTTTGTTCCTGTCCACACGATCAAACGCTTTTTCCTGATCTATAAACACTATATTTAGGTTTCTGTCACATTCTATTGTTTTTTCACATAGTTGTCTCAATGTAAATATAGCATCAGTACAGCTTTTGTCTTTTCTGAATCGGAATTGATTATTACTTAACTGAGGTTCTATTATGTATCTTACTCTCCTCTCCAATACTTTAATACATTTTACCAACTTGACTCAGTAGGCATAATCCTTTGTACATGTCACACGCCCTTTTGCTTCCTTTATTCTTCCAAAATGGGACAATGATAGCTTTTTGCCAATCGTCTGGGACTTTTCTTTTTTCCCAAGCCATATTGAATATGATAGTAAGCCAATCTATAGCTGTTTCCTTACAGTCTAGTAGTATTTCTGTTGTTATTCCATCTATACCAGCTGCTTTGTTCTTTTTATTCTGCTTCAAAGCACATTCTACTGCTACTTTAAGAATATTCAGTTGTCTTGTTCAAGTGCATAATTTAGAAATATTACCTATAACGAAACTTCTATAAAACGTTAATTCGGGTTGAATAGAAACAATTATTGTAAACACATAATCTCTGTTGCGAGACATTAAATTCTTTACAACAGTTTGGAACAAATACATTATTAGATACATTAAATACTTTACAACAGTTTGGAACAAATACATTATTAGATACATTAAATACTTTACAACAGTTTGAAACAAATACATTATTAGATACATTAAATACTTTACAACAGTTTGGAACAAATACATTATTAGATACATTAAATACTTTACAACAGTTTGGAACAAATACATTATTAGATACATTAAATACTTTACAACAGTTTGGAACAAATACATTATTAGATACATTAAATACTTTACAACAGTTTGGAACAAATACATTATTAGATACATTAAATACTTTACAACAGTTTGGAACAAATACATTATTAGATACATTAAATACTTTACAACAGTGTGGAACTAATACATTATTAGATACATTAAATACTTTACAACAGTGTGGAACTAATACATTATTAGATACATTAAATACTTTACAACAGTGTGGAACTAATACATTATTAGATACATTAAATACTTTACAACAGTGTTCAACTAATACATTGTTAGATACATTAAATACTTTACAACAGTGTGCAACTAATACATTATTAGATACATTAAATACTTTACAACAGTTTGGAACTAATACATTATTAGATATATTAAATACTTTACAACAGTGTGCAATTAATACATTATTAGATACATTAAATACTTTACAACAGTGTGGAACTAATACATTATTAGATACATTAAATACTTTACAACAGTTTGGAACTAATACATTATTAGATACATTAAATACTTTACAACAGTTTGGAACTAATACATTATTAGATACATTAAATACTTTACAACAGTGTGGAACTAATACATTATTAGATACATTAAATACTTTACAACAGTTTGGAACTAATACATTATTAGATACATTAAATACTTTACAACAGTTTGGAACTAATACATTATTAGATACATTAAATACTTTACAACAGTGTGCAACTAATACATTATTAGATACATTAAATACTTTACAACAGTTTGGAACTAATATATTATTAGATACATTAAATACTTTACAACAGTGTGGAACTAATACATTATTAGATACATTAAATACTTTACAACAGTGTGGAACTAATACATTATTAGATACATTAAATACTTTACAACAGTGTGGAACTAATACATTATTAGATACATTAAATACTTTACAACACTGTGGAACTAATACATTATTAGATATATTAAATACTTTACAACACTGTGGAACTAATACATTATTAGATACATTAAATACTTTACAACAGTGTGGAACTAATACATTATTAGATACATTAAATACTTTACAACAGTGTGGAACTAATACATTATTAGATACATTAAATACTTTACAACAGTTTGGAACTAATACATTATTAGATACATTAAATACTTTACAACAGTGTGCAACTAATACATTATTAGATACATTAAATACTTTACAACAGTGTGGAACTAATACATTATTAGATACATTAAATACTTTACAACAGTTTGGAACTAATACATTATTAGAGACATTAAATACTTTACAACAGTGTGCAACTAATACATTATTAGATACATAAAATACTTTACAACAGTGTGGAACTAATACATTATTAGATACATTAAATACTTTACAACAGTGTGGAACTAATACATTATTAGATACATTAAATACATTACAACACTGTGGAACTAATACATTATTAGATACATTAAATACTTTACAACACTGTGGAACTAATACATTATTAGATACATTAAATACTTTACAACAGTGTGCAACTAATACATTATTAGATACATTAAATACTTTACAACAGTTTGGAACTAATACATTATTAGATACATTAAATACTTTACAACAGTGTGGAACTAATACATTATTAGATACATTAAATACTTTACAACAGTGTGGAACTAATACATTATTAGATACATTAAATACTTTACAACAGTGTGGAACTAATACATTATTAGATACATTAAATACTTTACAACACTGTGGAACTAATACATTATTAGATACATTAAATACTTTACAACAGTGTGCAACTAATACATTATTAGATACATTAAATGCTTTACAACAGTGTGGAACTAACACATTATTAGATACATTGAATACTTTACAACAGCTTGGAACTAATACATTATTAGATACATTAAATACTTTACAACAGTGTGGAACTAATACATTATTAGATACATTAAATACTTTACAACAGCTTGGAACTAATACATTATTAGATACATTAAATACTTTACAACAGCTTGGAACTAATACATTATTAGATACATTAAATACTTTACAACAGTGTGGAACTAATACATTATTAGATATATTAAATACTTTACAACAGCTTGGAACTAATACATTATTAGATATATTAAATACTTTACAACAGTGTGGAACTAATACATTATTAGATATATTAAATACTTTACAACAGTTTGGAACTAATACATTATTAGATACATTAAATACTTTACAACAGTGTGCAACTAATACATTATTAGATACATTAAATACTTTACAACAGTGTGCAACTAATACATTATTAGATATATTAAATACTTTACAACAGTGTGCAACTAATACATTATTAGATACATTAAATACTTTACAACAGTGTGCAACTAATACATTATTAGATACATTAAAACTCAATGTTTTTATCTAAACAAATATTAAGTTTCCTATTCGTCCGTCTTCTCCTTCTTCGTCTTTTTTCGTCTTCTTCCAATTCGTTTTCTTCTTTGTTTTCTTTCTCATCTTTCTTCTTCCTCATCTTTTCTTCTCCTTCTTGGTTTCTCTTCATCTATTTGGTCGTCGTCTTCTTCTTTTTCTCCTTCTTTTCTATGTCCTCATTTTGTTTACTTCGAGGGTCGAGAGAAATGTAAAACTACGGTACTTTCTGTTCTGACAGACAACGCTATTGACACATTATTCTGTTGTTCTAGAGTGTCTCTGAAGCTGTCACCTAACCTTAGTTAGCGCCTGACAAGTATACAAAAGTATCACAAACACATCACGTCAATAAACTAGAAACATCCGCCTATTCATGTATTATCTTGCTTTTGTGATACAAATGATAACAACCCCAATAACTTTTCAATGATAACAAAAAAGAAACAGAAAGTTGCAAAGACAGGATTTCTTGATCTTGTGACCCGTCTAGGATTAAAGCTGAAGTGCCACGTCGATGTAAGAGCATGGAACTGTGGGAAAGAACGTCTTTTAAACATGGGCGTGTCGTCACAGATAGAAGTATCCCCAATAGCTTCTTTATCGTTCTTGCTTCAGTCATGCGCCAAAGCACAAACAATGGGGAAGCTAAACAGAAAACACAACATAACGATAAATTATATGTAACCAGACAAATCGTGATTTTTTTTTAATAAGAGCATTGCGCCAATGGTCCTCAAACAAGAAGTAACTAGACCACATATGTATAACACCTGTTGTATGGAAACCGCACTTTACTTTTGAAGAGTAGTTATAGTTGGTCATTAACATAATTAATACTTGTGGAAATAATAATTGATGAAAACGTGTAACATAAATCCTAATTTGTTATTAAGATTTCTTCTTCTCCTTCTACTTTTTTAGCTCCCAGTGGAGCATACAACTTCAATAAACACTTTCCAAGTCGTTCTGTATTTTGCCATTCTTTTAAGATCATTCCATATCTTCCCTATCATCTTCATCCCTACTTCTATCTGTCTTCTCCAAGAATTCCTTGGTATTCCTCTTTGTCTTTTCCCCTGGGGATTCCAAAAAAGGGCCTGTTGTGTAATACTTTTTAAGATTTGCTGATAGACATTTAATGAACGAGCAAGAACATCGCTGTATGGGGCAAGATAATTGGCCCTGAAAAATAATTACTATAAAGATAAAGTGTGTGCCGAATTGTGTTTTAAGTGCCGTAGAGATGTGAAATATTAAATTTTACTGTACTAGGCCACATCATTTTGAGGTGAGAGGGCCAGTGCTCGTCCTTGCTATTTTACCTTCTCAAACTTAACTTAGTGTAAAGTTAAAAAAAAAATAAAGTACCCCCGCCACGTCAAGTGGCGTATAGGGAATATTGTGTTAGTGACCATAAATCTTACAGACCTCCGGCACTTGATTTTTGGGGTAATGTGGTCGGTATTACGTCCGTGCTACTTTACTTTCCCATAAAAATATCCAGTACCAATTAAAGGCTAGATGAACCGGAAGCCGTCGGTTGGGATCGAACCCTACCTATTTTAACTGAGTGTAGTACCCATTTTTACCACCGAGCTTACTGAAGGAAAAAAAAAAAGATACCCCTGCGGTTGACCAAGCAGCAGGTAGAAATGGATAACAATATTCATACTCTGAGAAAGAGAGACATGGCGCATCACTTGTGAGTTACGATGCGTGAGGCAACACTAGACAGGTGTCTCCGAACACTTCTGGATAGGCGAAGGCCATGCTAAGACACTGATTCAAGTCTCGTACCTTTACCTTTAACTAGAGATCGTCTAGCTTGGACCGGACATATGTCCCCATGAAAGCACACCGCCATTAGATTAATGGCGCTCTTGTACAGTGGATAAGGCTGTAATTGATTTTATTTAATCGATAGGGCTATTTAATATCAGGACACGCATTATACTAGCATTAGAGGCTTTTAACAAGCCGAAAAATATCTGTAGAATCAGAGTAAAGTTTTCCTTCTTCTACTTTCATTCATCATTTACCTTTCGGTGCCGTGGGAAGATATAATTTCATGTCTTTTGTTTTTCTGTTCGCCTCTGCTGTAGTTGGAGCCGCCATAGCTCAGTGGTTAGTGAACTACAAAGAGGTAAGGTTCCATCCGAACCGACGGCTTACGGGTTCACCCAGCCTTAAATGGGTACCAGATTTTGTTCTGGAAAATAAAGCGGCACGGGCGTAATACTGAACAAATTACCCAAAGAATCATGTGCTGAAGGTCTGTGAAATGTATGGTCACTAACATCATATTCCCTATACGCCACTTGGCGGGACGGGGCTCTTTACTTTTTTACTTCTGCTGCAGTTCTGTTCCCTAATATTTATAATATACCATCTTTCCATCTTTTGCACGGTCGGCGCTTGAGTCTGGTGTTCTCACACCGCTTAATGAAGGCTCGTTGTTTTGTATTTTAATCACTCTGCTTTAACTATTGGTCAGACATTTATATCTGTTGCTTTTTTATGTACCCTACTGCTGGAGTGAACTTTTTCCTCAGTTCTTCATTTATGATCTTATCTCTTATGTTATTTCCTGCCATTCGTCTAACACATTTCATCTGACGTTATTTTTCATGTTTGCTCCTGCATATTGGGTCCAAGGCAGGCATTGGTAGCACAACGTCGGAATCTCTCTCTCTCTCTCTCTCTCTCTCTCTCTGCGATCAAGAATCAATCAGAGTAGGATTCCAGACTCTCTCATGAAGTCAGCTGTCTGTTTAAAGTTTCTCTTCCAGGGAGGTGGGCGTGGACCACATTGCTCTTTTCAGGTCTGTGTACTGGGGCAATCCTGTAGAACATATCTTATTAGAACGTGTTTAGGTGGCTAATGAGCCTTCTATATTTCTCAACCACCCCCATAACGTCGGAATGAAGATTATATTGGTGAGTACCTGTTTTGCCTCTAGAGTATTTCTTTGTTGGACAATAGTGGTGATAACTGTTTGATTATATGACAAGTTTGTTGCTTCTTGAGTCTATCTCTGCTGAAACCCACCAAGCCTTTAGATAGGAAATTGATTAACTTTGAAAACAAATTACGTAGAGTCTCAAACATAAATTGGAGAGAGTAAATTGCAAACGAAATGACGAAAGACGAATCAGAACAATAACATGTGTTGAGCTTTACCAGAAGAGGGTACTGGGAATACATCGTTCCTGTGTTGAGAATGAATGAAGAAAGACTTCATCAGAAATTCACCTGAAAACATCTGGTAGAAGATAGCAGGGCAGACCAAGAGAAATACGACGGAGAACAATTCTTAGAGAATGCTCAACCATTGGACTAAGAAACAACCAAGAACTACAAGTACTACAAGAACTACAAGTACTACAAGAACTACAAGTACTACAAGAACTACAAGAACTACAAGAACTACAAGAACTACAAGTACTACAAGAACTACAAGTACTACAAGAACTACAAGTACTACAAGAACTACAAGTACTACAAGAACTACGAGTACTGGAAGCAAATCGTCAACAGCGGAGAACAATGACTGCCGCCGTATATTGCGTCATCAGTCAGAGAGAAAAAATGAATTAATAACTAAATGACTGAATTAATGAATGAATGAATGAATGGAGGTATATACCATAAACTGCCAAATATTTTACTGAAGAATTTGAAAACATGTAAGGGGTGAAGGTTCCATGGATGAGAGAGGTTAGCGACTCATAGCTGAATGATTGAGCTGAAAGTCTTGAAGAAGAGATTACCACTGGGCATTTTTATATACACATTTAACACGTGCGGTAATCGCTATCATAAAGAATAAAAACATTCAATGCAGAAAATATCAAAAGTATGAATCTACTTAACAAATGTAAGCACAATAAGACGAAACAAAGATGAATATCAAAGATATAAGTACAGAAATCGCAATGCAGATTAATAGCTAGATAACCTCATGAGTAAATACTTGTCATAAAAGTCTCTAAAATGTATCACCTGAAGTGACTTGATTGAGGCGGATGTGACACGTGACTGCCACAAATCGTTAAATTGCTGTAGTTTTGCTGAGGGAGCGCGATGTCCTGGCATGCGGATAAAATGGCTGTCGTTGGGAGTGATTCAACAATTAAAATATACTGAATCTAATCTGCAAGAGAGATTGAATCTTCTCGCCTCGATAGATTTAACAGCTACAACAGAGTAGCTTAAGATTAAAGGGTACGAAAGGGAGGATATCAGTCACTTGAAGAAATGCGGATTTCTAAGGAAGCAAGTGGTGGGGTGTAACGTACACTCCCACAAAGTGTGGTGATAGCTTTACACAAACGGAACAAAACAAAACGACGTCTCAAACTAAAAAAAAATGTAAAGTAAAGTACCCCCGCCACGACAAGTGGTGTATAGGGAATATGGTGTTAGAGACCCTATATTTTACAGACCTCGAGCACATGATTTTTGGGGTTATATGGTCGGTATTACGCTCGTGCCGCTTTACTTTCCCAGGAAATATTCGGTACCCATTTAGGCTGGGTGAACCCGGAACCCGTCGGTTGGGATCGAACCCTACCTCTTGTCCTTTGTAGTCCAGTTCACTAACCACTGTGCTATCGCGGCTCCCACGTTTCGATCTAAAGCCACTTTTTTTCGGAAAACACGAACACAGAAACGGACAGGGAAATGTAGATGAAGAATCTAACTTGAACAAAAAAAGAGATGAATGAAGTTAAACAAACATGAACTAGCATTGGTGGAAGATAAGAAGGGAATATGCCAACAATCGCAGCACAGCGTGTCTAGTTGGTAGCAATGAGTAAAGGGTGGGGTGTAACGTACACTCCTGCAAAGTATGGTGACAGCTTGAAGTGTAAAGTCATTATATCATGTCTTTATTCTGTTTAGCTCTTCTTTTGTGTATGTAAAGCTGTCACTTTCTGTAGAAATGTGGTTTTATAGAAGAATGTTGAGAATACCATGGACAGCTAAGAAGAGTAATGAAGAGGTTCTAAGAGAGGTCAAAGCAAAAAGAGAGCTAATTTCCAACATTAGGAAGAGACAATCATTATTTTTTGGTCATGTAATGAGAAGAGAACAGCTGGAATATATTGTAACAACTTTAAAAATTGAGGGACGAGGAGATAGATGGAAGCAAAGAGAAAAAATACCAGACAGCTTAAGAGAATGGCTTGGCAGAAGGTCAACAACAGAAATGATAAATAGCTGCCGAGATCGAAAGTTGTGGAGAGACATGATCACCTACGCCACTAGGCCCGGTACTTGATAATAATGAAAGCTGTCACTATGCATTCTAGCAGTTTGTGTTACTCCCCCTCCCCCCCCCCCCAATCACGTGCTACCAGGGAGTCAGTAGTAGGCTGTAACGTACACTCCTATAGGTAAAGTGACAGCTTTACAAAAAAGAACACAACAAATACTGACGTTTCGGCCTACATGCGGCCTTCTTCAGAAAACAATAGCAACGGTAACAAACGATGAGGCACAGATACATATTGCTACATCTAGGATGATTGGGGCAGGTAAGTTAGGGAGAAGTGGACGGAGAGATAAGAAATGAGATGAGCACTGCTTTTATTCGTCCGTTCCGTTATTGCTACCAGCTTTACCGTAGCACTGTTATAATTTGCATATTCCCTGAGGGCTGTCAATTTGAGGTGAAAGAGGGGAGGGGGGGTTGGATTTAAATGGCGTTCAATGTTTTTGGGGGTGACAGGGGGCGCTAAATCTACGGTGACAGGACCATAGATAGTAGAAGAGTAACTTTAAGGAAAGTGGATTGAAAGAGAGAGAGCAGATTGTAAAGAGGTCGTTTTGATAAATGGAGGGTGAAGGCGAAAACATGGACTCTAAATGGTGTTCTCAAACATTTCATCTCCAATTCTGTCACTTCTGGTCGCCCTAAGTAGTTTTCTCAAACGTCTCATCTCTAATTATGTCACTTCTGGTCACCCTAGGTGGTGTTCTCAAGAATCTCATCTCTAATACTGTCACTTCTGGTCACCCTAAGTGGTGTTCTCAAGCACCTCATCTCTAATACTGTCACTTCTGGCCACCCTAAGTGGTGTTCTCAAGCATATCATCCCTAACTCTGTCACTTCTGGCCACCCTAAGTGGTGTTCTCAAGCATCTCATCTCTAATTCTATCACTTCTGGCCACCCTAAGTGGTGTTCTCAAGCATCTCATATCTAATTCTGTCACTTCTGGCCACCCTATGTGGTGTTCTCAAGCATCTCATCTCTAATTCTGTCACTTCTGGCCACCCTATGTGGTGTTCTCAAGCATCTCATCTCTAATTCTGTCACTTCTGGCCACCCTAAGCGGCGGTGTTCTCAAACATCTCATCTCTGTGCGACTAGTTTTCTGTTATGTTTATTCATTAGCGAATATATTTAGCGCTGATAGTACGAGATTGGGTGAATATTCGCTGTATACGATGTTTCTTTCTGATAGTAGGTATTGATTTGCGATCAAGTACACGTCCCTTGTAGTCAAGTCTTTGATAAATGTGCATCCCATATTACACACACAGTTGTTTGCCACTGATATTTTAGTTGATTTGCTTCTCAACTGTGTTTCTCCAGAACGATGAGATACCCAATCTCGTATACACATTGAAAGTGATTAGAAGAAGCTGCATTTTGAGTTTTACAATATCTTGTAGTTACAAATTAAATATTCTTCTTTTTCTTCTTCTACCTTTTTAGCTCCCAGTGGAGCATAGGTCTTCAACAAACACTTTCCAAGTTGTTCTGTTTTTTGCCATTCTTTTAAGATCATTCCATGTCTTCCCCATCATTTTCATCTCTGCTTCTATATTTCTTCTCCAAGAATTCCTTGGTCTTCCGCTTTGTCTTTTCCCTAGGGGATTCCATAAAAGGGCCTGTTGTGTAATACTCTCAGTTGGTTTCCGCAGTGTGTGTCCTATCCAGCGCCATTGTCTTCGCTGTATCTATTTATCAAGTGATATTTGACTGGTACATTTCCATAATTCTATGTTAGTGATTTTGTCCTGCCATTTCCATCCTTTTATTCTGCATAGAAATCCATTAATGAAAGCCTGTCTCTTCATGATTGTCATTTTTGTTGATCTCCATGTTTCACAATCATATCATATGACTGACACTGGAGTTGAACATTTTTATTTTTGTACTTTTTTTTTCTTTTCTCAACTCTTTCTAATTATTTTCTTGTGACTTCTCTTTTAAGATTAAATTATGTTCTGTTGCGACACTAAATCTCCTATGCTATACTCACCTCCCCTATCTTCTCTTCTCTTTCACTGATATCTAAAAGGTGTCGTGGTTTATATCATTTGTCGTTCTTGAGCTACGCGAACTGTCTGAATTAGTGATTTCCCTTTGTTGTTTATGTCTCTGTGACTGCATCTATCAAAATTTCTTCTGGGCCATACCTTTTGGTCTTTTCCCATGCATTCTCGAGAAGAACGCCCTTGATGGTTATTGGTTAGGATTCATTCTGACCAGGTGGCAAAACCATTTAAGTTGTTGTTGTTCTATATATTCTGGGCAGGGTTTTGTTCCTGCTATTTTTCTGATGGTTTCATTTGGTATTCTATCTCTTCTTGTGTTGTTTGTTACTTTTCTCAAGCAACGCATCTCACATGTATTGATCTTTCTTAAATGTGATTTAGAAAGGGTTCATGTTTGACTTTCATAGCACAAAGTTGGTATGAAGATGCTATTTATTATTTGTTGTTTAGCTGGCATAGAAATGTTTGGATGTCTTAGCAATGGTGAAAGCTGGTATGTGACAGCATTCGCTTTTTGTATTCTCATGCAATTTCTCTGTCTAGTTTTCCTCCCCTATTTCTATTTCCTTCTATTTCCCCATTCACATCCCCTATACTATAGTCAATCTACTGACTCGTTCACCTCCTCTATAGTCATTATACTGACTCATTCACCTCCTTTATAGTCAATCTACTGACTTATTCACCTCCTCTATAGTTAATCTACTGACTCATTCACATCCTCTATAGTCCATCTACTGACTCATTCACCTCCTCTGTAGTCAATCTACTGATTCATTCACCTCCTCTATAGTCAATCCACTGAGTAATTCACCTCCTCTATAGTCAATCTACTAACTAATCCACCTCCTATATAGTCAATCTACTAACTAATTCACATCCACTATAGTCAATCTACTAACTAATTCACCTCCTCTATAGTCAATCTACTGACTCATTCACCTCCTCTATAGTCAATCTACTGATTCATTCACCTCCTCTATAGTCAACCCACTGAGTAATTCACCTCGTCTATAGTCAATCTACTAATTCATTCACCTCGTCTATAGTCAATCTACTGACTCATTCACCTCGTCTATAGTCAATCTACTGACTCATTCACCTCCTCTATAGTCGTTCTACTGACTCATTCACCTCCTCTAAAGTCAATCTACTGACTCATTCACCTCGTCTATAGTCAATCTACTGATTCATTCACCTCGTCTATAGTCAATCTACTGATTCATTCACCTCCTTTATAGTCAATCTACTGACTCATTCACCTCCTCTATAGTCAATCTACTGATTCATTCACCTTCTCTATAGTCAATCTACTGACTCATTCACCTCCTCTGTAGTCGATTTACTGACTCATTCACCTCCTCTCTATAGTCAATCTACTGATTTATTCACCTCCTCTATAGTCAATCCACTGAGTAATTCACCTCCACTATAGTCAATCTACTGATTCATTCACCTCCTCTATAGTCAATCCACTGAGTAATTCACCTCCTCTATAGTCAATCTACTGACTAATTCACCTCCTCTATAGTCAGGCCACTGACTAATCCACCTCTTCTATAGTCAATCTACTGATTAATTCACCTCCACTATAGTCAATCTACTGACTAATTCACCTCCTCTATAGTCAATTTACTGACTAATTCACCTCCTCTATAGTCAATCCACTGACTAATTCATCTCCTCTATAGTCAATCTACTGACTAATTCACCTCCTCTATTGTCAATCCTCTGACTAATTCACCTCCTCTATAAATATACTGACTAATTCACCTCCTCTATAGTCAATCCACTGACTATTTCACCTCCTCTATAGTGAATCTACTGACTAATTCACCTCCTCTATAGCCAATCCACTGACTAATTCACCTCCTATATAGTCAATCCACTAACTAATTTACCTCTTCTATAGTCAATCTACTAACTAATTCACCTCCTCTATAGTCAATCTACTGACTCATTCACCTCCTCTATATTCAATCTACTGACTTATTCACCTCCCCTATAGTCAATTTACTGACTAATTCACCTCCTCTACAATCAATCCTCTGACTAATTCACCTCCTCTATAAATATACTGACTAATTCACATCCTCTATAGTCAATCCACTGACTAATTCACCTCCTCTATAGTCAATCTACTGACTAATTCACCTCTTCTATAGTCAATCTACTGACTAATTCATCTCCTCTATAGTCAATCTATTGACTAATTCACATCCTCTATAGTCAATCTACTGACTAATTCACGTCCTCTATAGTCAATCTACTGACTAATTCACCTCCTCTATAGTCAATC
This sequence comes from Megaustenia siamemsis, assembly GCA_032433765.1. Taxonomy (NCBI): domain Eukaryota; kingdom Metazoa; phylum Mollusca; class Gastropoda; order Stylommatophora; family Ariophantidae; genus Megaustenia; species Megaustenia siamemsis. The sequence goes on along the minus strand of JAVIAB010000046.1, from coordinate 50,487,756 downwards.
TACTGACTAATTCACCTCCTCTATAGTCAATCTATTGACTAATTCACGTCCTCTATAGTCAATCTATTGACTAATTCACGTCCTCTATAGTCAATCTACTGACTAATTCACCTCCTCTATAGTCAATCTACTGACTAATTCACCTCCTCTATAGTCAATCTACTGACTAATTCACCTCCTCTATAGTCAATCTATTGACTAATTCACATCCTCTATAGTCAATCTATTGACTAATTCACGTCCTCTATAGTCAATCTATTGACTAATTCACGTCCTCTATAGTCAATCTACTGACTAATTCACCTCCTCTATAGTCAATCTACTGACTAATTCACCTCCTCTATAGTCAATCTACTGACTAATTCACCTCCTCTATAGTCAATCTACTGACTAATTCACCTCCTCTATAGTCAATCTACTGACTAATTCACCTCCTCTATAGTCAATCTATTGACTAATTCACGTCCTCTATAGTCAATCTACTGACTAATTCACCTCCTCTATAGTCAATCTACTGACTAATTCACCTCCTCTATAGTCAATCTATTGACTAATTCACGTCCTCTATAGTCAATCTACTGACTAATTCACCTCCTCTGTAGTCAATCTAAAGGCAATTGCTGTCAGCATCACTTTCTTGCTCAACAAAAATTGCAAAGAAAAGAAGAATTTGAATTTTCGTAATCTCGTTTTTAAGATTTAATTCCTCTATCATTGAATAATGCAAATTCATGAAAAACAACTGTCCAATATATCAGATAAATCTGTGTCGGTGTCTGGCATTTTCAACAGATGAACGGTGCAGTATTTATAAACATATATATATAATTTTTTTTTAATTGCCATTACAACGCTGGTTATCTGTTGTTAAGAAACAATAGATAAATTGGTTCGGCCACATAACAAGACAAAAAGAACTAACAATGACTCGAAGAGCCGACAATGACTCAAAGAGCCATAAACAAACGCTACGAAAACGCCAGATTAAGAGGAAGACCGAGACAGAAATGGATAAAGGGAATACTAGAGTCACTAGGCGGGATAACACCAGAAGAGGCCAACAGAAGAGCAAAGAATTGCAGATCGTATCTCCCCTCGACACCAATGGCATTGGAGGAAGGATAGAAGAAGAAGATGAAGAAGTAGAAGAAACGCAGGTTATCAGATCTCGCGAGATATCATAAGGGGCATTAACTCTAAATAATCATTTTTGTTAAGGATCTAAGACCTAGATTACAAATCCAAGGGGAGCAATAGCTGCAAAAATTACGGAGCTAACATGAAGATTATATCAAATGGAGGACCTTATGCAAGGATAAGGAGGCGTAATGGATGAACTTGAGTGAAGATGATACGTTCTCTCTCTCTCTCTCTCTCTCACTCTCTCTCTCTCTCTCTCTCTCTCTCTATTGTCCTTTCGAGCCCAAGACGGCACGTAGGGCAGAACCACAATCTCAAAAACAGAAACCTTGCCTGCCAAAACGGCACATATTGCAGAGATCACTGCTCTGTTTCCATAACAATATTTTTTACAATGACAGCTTGTCAAGCCATCGATCAAGCTCCTTAGTCGCCTCTTACGACATGCCTGGAAGGTCACAGTGTCACTATTCTTTACTTCCCTCATAACGAGGCCCAGGTAACACGCAGGAGTTACCTGTGATAAGTTCACGGTGTTAGTATTCCAATAAGAAAAAATGTACGGTTTAAAAGAAAAAAAATAGAAGAGGCAGTAATTTTATTTGACTAATAGAAACAACAGGTAAAAGAAAAAGAGGAAGACCCAGGGAGACACTGAGAAGAACATTGATGAGAGAGGCAAGAGCAGCAGGAATCGGCTACCTCAATGAGATAGAACTGCTTGCACAGAACAGAGACAGATGGCGAGATTTGATAAAATATCTTTAAAAGAAAACTGCTAGAACAAAAATTTCATATCGGAGAAGGTGTATCTTGGTCTACGCCCTATGGGCCGGTTACGGCTCGAAAGGTGAATAGATAGATAGATAGATAGATAGATAGATAGATAGATAGATAGATAGATAGATAGATAGATAGATAGATAGATAGATAGATAGATAGATAGATAGATAGATAGATAGATAGATAGATAGATAGATAGATAGATAGATAGATAGATAGATAGATAGATAGATAGATAGATAGATAGATAGATAGATAGATAGATAGATAGATAGATAGATAGATAGATAGATAGATAGATAGATAGATAGATAGATAGATAGATAGATAGATAGATAGATAGATAGATAGATAGATAGATAGATAGATAGATAGATAGATAGATAGATAGATAGATAGATAGATAGATAGATAGATAGATAGATAGATAGATAGATAGATAGATAGATAGATAGATAGATAGATAGATAGATAGATAGATAGATAGATAGATAGATATAGATAGATAGATAGATAGATAGATAGATAGATAGATAGATAGATAGATAGATAGATAGATAGATAGATAGATAGATAGATAGATAGATAGATAGATAGATAGATAGATAGATAGATAGATAGATAGATAGATAGATAGATAGATAGATAGATAGATAGATAGATAGATAGATAGATAGATAGATAGATAGATAGATAGATAGATAGATAGATAGATAGATAGATAGATAGATAGATAGATAGATAGATAGATAGATAGATAGATAGATAGATAGATAGATAGATAGATAGATAGATAGATAGATAGATAGATAGATAGATAGATAGATAGATAGATAGATAGATAGACAGATAGACAGATAGACAGATAGATAGATAGATAGATAGATAGATAGATAGATAGATAGATAGATAGATAGATAGATAGATAGATAGATAGATAGAATAGATAGAATAGATAGATAGATAGATAGATAGATAGATAGATAGATAGATAGATAGATAGATAGATAGATAGATAGATAGATAGATAGATAGATAGATAGATAGATAGATAGATAGATAGATAGATAGATAGATAGATAGATAGATAGATAGATAGATAGATAGATAGATAGATAGATAGATAGATAGATAGATAGATAGATAGATAGATAGATAGATAGATAGATAGATAGATAGAACTGGAACCGCGATAGTTCAGAGGTTAGTGAAGTGGACTACAATGCATATGAGGTCGGGTTCGGTTCATGATTTTTACATTCGGCTGTCGTCAAATTAATATTGAAAAATGAATAAGATATTGGCTAAAATATATATAACTACAAAGAATAAGAGGTAGGGTTCGATCCCAACCGACCACATTACCCCAAAAATCAGGTGCTACATATCTATACAGATTATGATCACTAATACCATATTTCCTATACGCCGCTTGGCGTGACGTGCCTCTTTACTTTACTTACTATAATGGTGAATATGGATACTATGTGATAAGGGTAGGTTTATATATAATGATATAAAGTGGACTAGTTTACCTAATCATAGGGCCAAGAACATTAGTTTTTAGATCAATAGGTCGATATGAATTAATTTATAGAACGATAGGACGGTGTGAATAAATTTATGGTAGGATACCAATAGGTTTATAGAACTATAGAAATATATGAATCAGTTCAAAGAACAATAGGCCGAGATGTATTACTTTATAGATCAATTACGGGGGATATAAATTAGTTTATAGAACAATATGATATTATGAATAAATTCATTGAAGGATACAAATAGTTTTAATGAACAATAGAAATACATGAATTAGTATATAGAACAATAGGACGCTATGAATACATTTATAGAACGATATCAACAGGTTTATAGAACAATATAAATATATGAATAATTTTATAGAACAAGAAGACGTTATTGATATATGTATAGAACGATAGCAATAGGTTTATAAAACAATATAAAGATATGAAAGAGTAAATAAATTAAATTAAAATAGTAAATAAATAAATACAAATCTTACCCAAGTAAATCTGCTTCTTCTTCCTCCTCTTTTCTCTTTTCACTGATACCTAAAAGGTGTCGTGGTTTATATCATTTGTCGTTCTTGTGCTGCTCGAACTGTCTGAATTAGTGATTTTCCTTTGTTGTTACATATCTCTATCACTGCATCTATCCATCTTTTTCTGGGTCTTCCTCTTGGTCTGTTTCAATGCATTCTCGAGAAAAACGCCCTTGATGGTGATTGGTAAGGATTCATTCTGACCAGGTGGCCAAACCATTTAAGTTGTTGTTGTTCTATATATTCTTGGCAGGGTTTTGTTCCTACCATTTTTCTTATGGTTTCATTTGGTATTCTATCTCTTCTTGTGTTGTTTCTTACTTTTCTCAAGCATCGCATCTCACGTGTATCTTTCTTAATTGTGATTTAGAAAGGGTCCATGTTTGACTTTCATAGTACAAAGTTGGTATGAAAATGCTATTTATCATTTGTTGTTTAGCTGGCATAGAAATGTTTGGATGTCTTAGCAATGGTGAAAGCTGGTATGTGACAGCATTTGCTTTTTGTATTCTCATATCAATTTCTCTGTCTAGTTTTCCATCTTCTGTGAACATTGTGCCTAAATACTTGAATTCCTCTACTTGTTTTGTTTCTTTATCTTTGATCTTAATGTTTAATGGGTGTTTTAATTTGCTTATTCTCATAGTCTTTTTTTTTTGCTATGTTAATTTTCATTTACGCAAGTAAATAAAACAATAAATTAATAGAATAGAAAACAATTATATATATAAATAAATAAATGAACAAAAATATACATAAAAAATAGCAGTTATATAAATTTACAAAATAGTAATAAATAAATAAAAATAATATATCATCATGTGCCATAGCGGTCGGCGTAGGCGATCATGTCCTTCCACAATCGTCTTTCTACAGTGCATCGTATCAGTTCTGTTGTTGACTGTTTTCCATGCCATGGCACCAAGCTATCCAGTATTTTCTCTCTTTGTCGTCCGCGATCTCTCTTTCCTTTTATTTTGCCAGTTACAACCAAGTATTCCAACTTTCCTCTTCTTATGATGTGCCCGAAACATGTTGATTGTTTCTTTCTGCCACAGCCCCCCCCCCCTGTGTGGGCCATCACAGGCACTACTTGTCGACTTCTCCCACAACACCATCCACCACATGCTTCAATGGCTTCACATAACCCTGATATGGGGGGGGGGGGCTAAATGGGAGCTCCACCTTGCTCAAGGGTGTCCCGAAAAAATAATATATTGATACATAAAAATAGTAATAAATAAATTCAAATAATATAGAGATAAATATAAAATATAATTTTTTTTTTTTTTAAATAAATAAATATCCAAAGATTCCAAATAAGATTGTGGCAGCCTCGAAGCTATTGATCGAAATCAAGGAAATCAAGGATCGAAACCATATATTGTTCTTCGTTTTTTTCTATTGTTGTTTGTCTGTCAATGTTTCCGAGTGCTAACACATACTTCTTTGTTCTATTATTCCCTATTATCGCCTCGGAAGTTCCCCATATAATATTATTTATTTATTATTATTTGTACCCTGATCTATCGTTCTCATTAGATCATTTCACAAACCGTCGCGCCACCCCCCCCCCACCCCCTACCCCTCCAGTTTTGAACAATTTGAGAACCGTTGCCGTTCACAAACTTTAGCTAAATTGTTAACACTTGTCACGTGGAAGATATCCGCAATGGAAACTGAACACTTTATGTCCGGGAGATTTTTAACCATTTTGTTGAGGAGTTTTTGAATGGAAATATGTCCGCTGTAATAAAGTGCATAAATCCGTAGCAGTTTCATTTTTATTAGTGCAAGTCTTTAAATAGGCGCCGAAACGGACAAGTTCGACTGTAATAAACACAAGAAGAGACTAAACAGACATCAAACAAATCTATATACATTAATATACGTCAGAATTGTTTATGTATAGTTTATTTTTCTTTAAAGTCACGGTAAACATGTTTTATGTGAATTAGTTACGTTCATGTCGTTAAATTTAGAAGATTAAAAAGAATAATGACTTTTTGAGAAAAAAAAATTTGATAGATTTTATTAGATAGACTTGTTTCTGAGGTGGTAATCGGGGCAAATAATTTAGGGATCTGATTTGAAGGAAGAATCGATATGTTTTAATCCCCGTCATGCGAATGTTTATATCTGGACAAGGAGTATACGAAGATTCGTTAACGATGTAAATACGAAGATTCGTTAACGATGTAAAAACGAAGATTCGTTAACGATGTAAATACGAAGATTCGTTAACGATGTAAATACGAAGATTCGTTAACGATGTAAAAACGAAGATTCGTTAACGATGTAAATACGAAGATTCGTTAACGATGTAAATACGAAGATTCGTTAACGATGTAAATACGAGGATTGGTTAACGATGTAAATACGAAGATTGGTTAACGATTTAAATACGAAGATTGGTTAACGATTTAAATACGAAGATTGGTCAAAGGTGTCAATGAGAACAATGGTCAATGATGTCAATGTTAAGATTGGTCAAAGGTATCAATGAGAAGATTGGTCAACGATGTAAATGAGAAGATTGGTCAAAGGTGTGAATGAGAAGATTGGTCAAAGGTGTGAATGAGAAGATTGGTCAACGATGTAAATGAGAAGATTGGTCAAAGGTGTGAATGAGAAGATTGGTCAAAGGTGTGAATGAGAAGATTGGTCAACGATGTAAATGAGAAGATTGGTCAAAGGTGTCAATGAGAAGATTGGTCAAAGGTGTGAATGAGAAGATTGGTCAACGATGTAAATGAGAAGATTGGTCAAAGGTGTGAATGAGAAGATTGGTCAACGATGTAAATGAGAAGATTGGTCAAAGGTGTCAATGAGAAGATTGGTCAAAGGTGTGAATGAGAAGATTGGTCAACGATGTAAATGAGAAGATTGGTCAAAGGTGTGAATGAGAAGATTGGTCAACGATGTAAATGAGAAGATTGGTCAAAGGTGTGAATGAGAAGATTGGTCAACGATGTAAATGAGAAGATTGGTCAAAGGTGTCAATGAGAAGATTGGTCAAAGGTGTGAATGAGAAGATTGGTCAAAGGTGTGAATGAGAAGATTGGTCAAAGGTGTGAATGAGAAGATTGGTCAACGATGTAAATGAGAAGATTGGTCAAAGGTGTGAATGAGAAGATTGGTCAAAGGTGTGAATGAGAAGATTGGTCAAAGGTGTGAATGAGAAGATTGGTCAAAGGTCTGAATGAGAAGATTGGTCAACGATGTAAATGAGAAGATTGGTCAACGATGTCAATGAGAAGATTGGTCAACGATGTCAATGAGAAGTTTGGTCAACGATGTAAATGAGAAGTTTGGTCAACGATGTAAATGAGAAGATTGGTCAACGATGTCAATGAGAAGTTTGGTCAACGATGTAAATGAGAAGAATGGTCAACGATGTCAATGAGAAGTTTGGTCAACGATGTAAATGAGAAGATTGGTCAACGATGTCAATGAGAAGATTGGTCAACGATGTCAATGAGAAGATTGGTCAAAGGTGTCAATGAGAAGATTGGTCAAAGGTGTCAATGAGAAGATTGGTCAAAGGTGTCAATGAGAAGATTGGTCAACGATGTCAATGAGAAGATTGGTCAAAGGTGTCAATGAGAAGATTGGTCAACGATGTCAATGAGAAGATTGGTCAAAGGTGTGAATGAGAAGATTGGTCAAAGGTGTGAATGAGAAGATTGGTCAAAGGTGTGAATGAGATGATTGGTCAAAGGTGTGAATGAGAAGATTGGTCAAAGGTGTGAATGAGAAGATTGGTCAAAGGTGTGAATGAGAAGATTGGTCAACGATGTAAATGAGAAGATTGGTCAAAGGTGTTAATGAGAAGATTAGTCAAAGTTGTCAATGAGAAGTTTGGTCAACGATGTAAATGAGAAGATTGGTCAATGGTGTTAATGAGAAGATTAGTCAAAGCTGTCAATGAGAAGTTTGGTCAACGATGTAAATGAGAAGATTGGTCAACGATGTCAGTGAGAAGATTGGTCAACGATGTCAATGAGAAGATTGGTCAACGATGTCAATGAGAAGATTGGTCAACGATGTCAATGAGAAGATTGGTCAAAGGTGTCAATGAGAAGATTGGTCAACGATGTCAATGAGAAGATTGGTCAAAGGTGTCAATGAGAAGATTGGTCAAAGGTGTCAATGAGAAGATTGGCCAACGATGTCAATGAGAAGATTGGTCAAAGGTGTCAATGAGAAGATTGGTCAACGATGTCAATGAGAAGATTGGTCAAAGGTGTCAATGAGAAGATTGGTCAACGATGTCAATGAGAAGATTGGTCAAAGGTGTAAATGAGAAGATTAGTCAAAGATGTCAATGAGAAGATTGGTCAAAGGTGTCAATGAGAAGATTGGTCAACGATGTCAATGAGAAGATTGGTCAACGATGTCAATGAGAAGATTGGTCAAAGGTGTCAATGAGAAGATTGGTCAAAGGTGTCAATGAGAAGATTGGTCAAAGGTGTCAATGAGAAGATTGGTCAAAGGTGTCAATGAGAAGATTGGTCAAAGGTGTCAATGAGAAGATTGGTCAAAGGTGTCAATGAGAAGATTGGTCAAAGGTGTCAATGAGAAGATTGGTCAAAGGTGTCAATGAGAAGATTGGTCAACGATGTCAATAAGAAGATTGGTCAAAGCTTTCAAAGCGGGCGATGCTTCATTGTATCATTGTATAACCACTTCTAGGTTTCGATTGTCGATCTGAATGTTCCAATCCTTGCATCAGTTTTACCTTTAACCTTTATAATATATATATAGATCATTTTTGGAATAGCATTTGTTGACCTTTGCTTATTATTTTACTGTGTATCTGATGAAGCGTTGTCCAAAACGTCGTAGATTGTCTCGTTTCTCTTTCAGTTTAGCTGCTTAGTACAAATTTGTGTTTATTTTACATTGTTTCTCTTGAATGACAGACCGTTTGTAAATTTGTAGATTAAGAAGTAAGTCAACATAATGATCGTAAGATCGCTAACTAGAACTAGAAATGTATTGTTTTGACAAGATATAGCAATCGACAAGTAATGTAAACATAGTGTTTGAGAGAACAGTCAAGTATTTGAGAGAACTGTCAAGTATTTGAGAGAACAGTCAAGTATTTGAGAGAACTGTCAAGTATTTGAGAGAACAGTCAAGTATTTGAGAGAACAGTTATGTGTTTTAGAGAATAGTCAAGTGTTTGAGAGAACAGTCAAGTGTTTGAGAGAACAGTCTAGTCTTTAAGAGAACAGTCGAGTGTTTGAGAGAACAGTCAAGTGTTTGAGAGAACAGTCAAGTATTTGAGAGAACAGTCAAGTGTTTGAGAGAACATTCAAATGTTTGAGAGAGAGCAGTCAAATGTTTGAGAGAGCAGTCAAGTGCTTGAGAAAATAGTAAAAATGCACCATCGATACGATGCATTACTCTTAACTTATATCCAATTGTTACACACATATTTGAATATACATCATGTTTGTGATATTTTCTATTGAAGAGCCCGTGATGTACTCAGGGTAATCTCACCAGATAATCTTCCAAGAAATACTATTACATTTGACAATGGCTGAGATTGTCAGAACTACAAGAACTTTGTATCTCTCCCAATATCAGAAGAGGCATAAGATGAAATGTGTATGTTTGTGTGACATTAGAGCGAAGTTATTTTTATAAAACTGACCCATCTTCCTTTTCTTTTCTCTTTTCACTGATACCTAAAAGGTGTCGTGGTTTATATCATTTGTCGTTCTTTAGCTGCTCGAACTGTCTGAATTAGTGATTTTCCTTTGTTCTTACATGTCTCTGTCGCTGCATCTATCCATCTTCTTCTGGGTCTCCCTCTTGGTCTTTTTCCATGCATTCTCGAGAAGAACGCCCTTGATGGTGATTGGTGAGGATTCAATCTGACCAGGTGGCCAAATCATTTAAGTTGTTGTTCTATATATTCTTGGCAAGGTTTTGTTCCTAACATATTTCTTATGGTTTCATTTGGTATTCTATCTCTTCTTGTGTTGTTCGTTACTAACTGACTCTGAACAACATTAAATGTAGCTTTCTCCTTCCTACTTTTCTTGTTATTCTACTCTTGTAAACGTCACTCATTTAACAACGATTCCTCCCTTACCAACAATTGGTGTGCCATCAAATATTGCGACTCATACAATGAGACGGTAGTTTAAGAGGAGCACAGCCAGAAGCAGGGAGCCGCGATTGCTCAGTGGTTAGTGCACGTGACTACAAAGGGCAAGCGGTAGGGTTTGATCCCAACCGACGGCTTCTGGGTTCACCCAGCCTTAAATTGGAACCGGATTTTTCTAGGAAAGTAAAGCGGCACGGGCGCTTACCGATCACATTACCCCCAAAATCATGTGCTGAAGATCTGTACAAATTCTGGTCACTAACACCATATTCCCTAAACGCCACTTGGCGTGACGGGTCACTAACACCATATTCCCTAAACGCCACTTGGCGTGACGGGTCACTAACACCATATTCCCTAAACGCCACTTGGCGTGACGGGTCACTAACACCATATTCCCTAAACGCCACTTGGCGTGACGGGGGCTCTTTACTTTTACTCTTTACAGCCGGAAGCAGAAGTCTTAGTGAGTGCATACGTGGACTTAACCAACACAGAGCTGGAGTCGTCAGTGGCTGGACGCTGCGGTACATCATGAGGAAGGGATCTCATCACTCAAGGATATATTCGGAATCTTCTTCTTCTAACTTACTGCTCCCTTGGAGAGGTAGTCTTCAACAAACACTAACCAAGCCGCTCTATTTCGTGCCATTCTTTAAAGATCATTCCATGTCTTCCCCATCATCTTTATCTTTGCTTCCACTTGTCTTCTTCAAGAAAATGTTGGTCTTTCTCCTTGTCTTTTTCCTTGGGGATTCCAAAAGAGGGCCGGTTGTTTAATACTCTCAGTTGGCTACCGCAGTGTGTGTCCTATCCAGAGCCATCGTCTTCGCAGTATTTCTCTATCCACAGGTATGTGACTGGTGAATTTCCATATTTCTATGTTAGTGATTTTGTCCTGTCATTTCAATCCTTTTATTTTGCATGATCATCCATTAATGAAGCTCTGTATCTTCATGATTGCCATTTTTATTGTTCTCCATGTTTCACAACCATATAATAAGACTGATGTAACATTAGAGCTACAAATTTGTATTTTTATGTTCCGAGTACAATGATGATAACCTGCGATTAACTCAACTCATTACAAGACATCACTGATTGTTACCTCCGTTTGTATTCATTAGTCTTAACTGTCCCCAGTCTTCCTGGAAGGCAGCAGTTGTCTTTCCTATTGTTAAAACAAACCCTTACATGCATCCCTATCTTGTTTTAACCGCACCCTTCTTTGAATTGTCACTAACAAATATCGATTATATTCATAAACGGATATAACTAAATACAAACAGGACAGAACCACACCCGTTTTGCTTCGTTACTTGTTCTAAGTTAAGAATATTCGAATATACATTTTTACTTTGTAAAGTTGTTCATCTATAGAATGTGTTGTCACGGTTATGGGTAACTTAAATATGCGCATATATTATTTGTTTGTTGTATATAAGTGGTGGTATGAGCTGCAGTATGATCACAGCTGACTAGTTGAAGCGGTAAGTTTCTTCTGCCTTTTACCAAACAATTACCGAATCAATTGAATGTCTTTATTTTATTGTTTTCTGTGACTTTCAATGGTTAGTATTGTTCTTGTAATTTGTATCCACGATTTCGATGATGCTAGTAACGTTGTGGTAGCTCGGTGGCGGTATGGTGAAGATAACGTGGGTTCGATCCCAGATAGTTTGGATCTCTTGTCCATCCACTCAGCTGAAAAGTAAAATAGAATCTGTTGCCATAAGTTGATCAAAAGGTTCAGGGTTTGATTTCTAGAAGTCACTCATTTTTTTTTAGTTGGGGGGTGGGGGGGGGCGCGAAAAGGCACTGGGGTTCATTCAGTCTAAAAAATTGGGTATTATATTTTTTCTTCGAAGATAAGGCGGCCTGGCGTCATACCGACCACATCACCAAAACTACGTGCGTAGTCATGGACATATATAGTCACTAATATCAAAGTCCCAATACATCTGGCAGTGCTAGGAGGAAACCGTTACCTTTCTTTCTTCAGTGAATTGGGGAAGGTAAAGAACAGAGAGCACGGGCCTCCTCACTTCAAAATGTTGTGACTTGTTACGGTGAAATATAAAAAAAAAAGTAAAGTACCCCCGTCACGCCAAGTGATGTTTAGGGAATATGGTGTTAGTGACGATAAATTTTACAGACCTTCGGCAAATGATTTTTGGGGTAATGTAGTCGGTAATACGCCCATGATGCTTTACTTTCCCAGAAAAAAAATGCGGTACCCATTTAAGGCTGGGTCAAATGGAAGCCATCGGTTGGGATCGAACCCTACCCCTTGTCCTTTATAGTCCAGTTCACCAACCACTGAGCTATCGCGGCTACCTAAGGTGAAATATAACACTCTACATTACCGACGATCGTCGGGATACGTGTCTTAAGGTTTGCTCAGCTCTCTTCAAATACTTTCAGCTATCAACCTGATCGTTGCACACGATCTTCTTACATCCCTGCTGGGTACTGATATACACGTTCATTGGAATGGGTTCCATATCAGGCACGTGATAGCACCAATCTGTTTTATCATGGGAACATCGGTAGCCTAGTTGGGAAAACCACTGGGCTACCGACGTTCGGACAACCCGTGTTAGATTCCTGCGAACTGTCCTCGTGGTTGGAAAAAATATTCCCCCGTGGGTCGAAGTAACCGCTGGAGAAATGAGTACCAGGTATTACTCTGAGAAGGTGAGGAATGCCGCCTCGGATCGTGAGTTTCGTTGCTTGAGGCGACACTGTCCAGAAGTCTCAGAACACTTCTGGATAGGCGGTCGGGAACATATGTGTGAAAACTCACGTGCTAAAACGCCGATTAAAGTCTTGTACTAAACCTTTATATTTACGTTTATTTTATCATGTGTCTACCTCTCCGCTATCCACCATTAACTATTTTACTTCAAGTCATCTTAACCGGCCGTTAGATCGTGCGTCGCTTTTCAGCAGCAAGACGAATTTTATTATAGTTTTTATTTAACATTCATATGAACGTTTACATAATACGAACACGTACATATATATTAAACACGAAAATGTTTCATTCAATGGGTGCGGTCTCCACATCAAAGGGTGGCTACCATGGAGCGTCATTCATTCAATGGGTGCGGTCTCAATATTGAAGGTTAGCTATCATGGAGACCTATTCATTCATTGGACTCGGTCTCCACATCAAAGGGTGGCTACCATGGAGCGCCATTCATTCATTGGGTGCCGTCTCCACATCAAAGGTTGTCTAACACGGAGACCCATTCATTCATTGGGTGCCGTCTCCAGATCAAACTTTGACCACCATGGAGCGCCATTCATTCATTGGGTGCCGTCTCCACATCAAACTTTGACCACCATGGAGCGCCATTCATTCATTGGGTGCCGTCTCCACATCAAACTTTGACCACCATGGAGCGCCATTCATTCATTGGGTGCCGTCTCCACATCAAACTTTGACCACCATGGAGCGCCATTCATTCATTGGATACAGTCTCCACATCAAACTTTGACCACCATGGAGCGCCATTCATTCATTGGGTGCAGTCTCCATATCAATGTTTGGCTGCCATGGAGCGCCATTCATTCATTGGGTGCAGTCTCCATATCAATGTTTGGCTGCCATGGAGCGCCATTCATTCATTGGGTGCAGTCTCCATATCAATGTTTGGCTGCCATGGAGCGCCATTCATTCATTGGGTGTCGTCTCCACATCAAACTTTGACCACCATGGAGCGCCATTCATTCATTGGGTGCAGTCTCCATATCAATGTTTGACTGCCATGGAGCGCCTTTCATTCATTGGATGCAGTCTCCACATCAAAGGTTGGCTACCATGGAGCGCCATTCATTCATTGGATACAGTCTCCATATCAATGTTTGGCTACCATGAATCGCCATTCATTCATTGGCTGCAGTCTCCATATCAATGTTTGGCTGCCATGGAGCACCTTTCATTCATTGGATGCAGTCTCCACATCAAAGGTTGGCTACCATGGAGCGCCTTTCATTCTTTGGGTGCCGTCTCCCTATCGAAGGTTGGCTGCCATGGAGCGCCTTTCATTCTTTGGGTGCCGTCTCCCTATCGAAGGTTGACAAACAAGGATTCCCATACTACTCTGTACTTGTCGTGATAGTGCACATTGTCCCGCTTTTGAAGTTATCAGTTCACTTTAATCTTGGTCTGTTTCTGCCTCGTCTACCATGCTCTACCGCCCCTTCCCTCACAATGACTTTCAGTAGGGTATTGTGTCTCACAATGACTTTCAGTAGGGTAATGTGTCTCACAATGACTTTCAGTAGGGTAATGTGTCTCACAATGACTTTCAGTAGGGTAATGTGTCTCACAATGACTTTCAGTAGGGTATTGTGTCTCACAATGACTTTCAGTAGGGTATTGTGTCTCACAATGACTTTCAGTAGGGTATTGTGCCTCACAATGACTTTCAGTAGGGTATTGTGTCTCACAATGACTTTCAGTAGGGTATTGTGTCTCACAATGACTTTCAGTAGGGTATTGTGTCTCACAATGACTTTCAGTAGGGTATTGTGTCTCACAATGACTTTCAGTAGGGTAATGTGTCTCACAATGACTTTCAGTAGGGTATTGTGTCTCACAATGACTTTCAGTAGGGTATTGTGTCTCACAATGACTTTCAGTAGGGTATTGTGTCTCACAATGACTTTCAGTAGGGTAATGTGTCTCTTCACATATCCCAAACATTTCAATTGCCTTGTTCGAATTAGTTTACCAGGTTTTTTTATGTTTTAGCTAATTCTCTCTCTCTCTCACTCTCTCTCTCTCTTTCTTTCTCTCTCTCTCTCTGCGATCAAGGCTCAATCAGAGTAGGTTTCCAAACTCTCTCATGAAGTCAGCTGTCTGTTCAAGCGATTCGATTGCCCCTTGGGACAGCTAATTCAAAATTCTCTTTCTTCTTTCCCTTCGTTATTGATTATCTACATTTCATTCTCTAGCCAATTTCTGTTGTTTTTTTTTAATGCCATAATACAAATTACCATTCATGTCTACGTTATCTTAGCACATATGTCTATACTGGTTTCTTCCCACATATGTTTATGTTATATTTCACAAGCCTGTCTCCATTATACTGCTAATTATTAATCTCCAGTAAGCCTCTGGCAAAATGCCCGGTAGATTTAGCAGGTCTCCATTGATGTCGTGTTGTCTTGGATTTCTATTTGATATCAGGGCAGACAATAGAGGAGATAAAGAATTATCGAGCGGGTACGTTTTGGTTATGTTACCAAGTGTTTTTACTTGTCTTAATTAACTTAGTTCAGCGCGTTTCGACGCGCTATGCGTCATGTCGTTTTCGGTCCCGTACGTTCAGCGTGCGTCACTCTCAATTTTATTATTGTAAATTCGTCAGTCCATATTCTTGTTTACATATCTTATATAGTCTTTTAGTCTTTAGAAATGTGGTTTTACAGAAGAATGTTGAGAATACTATGGACAGCTAAAAAGAGTAATGAAAACGTTCTGAAAGAGGCCAAAGCAAAAAGAGAGCTAATTTCCAATATTAGGAAGAAACAATCATCATTTTCTGGCCATGTAATGAGAACAGAACAACTAGAATATATTGTAACAACTGGCAAAATTGAGGGACGAAGAGATAGAGGGAAGCAAAGAGAAAAAATACCAGACAGCTTAAGAGAATGGCTTGACAGAAGGTCAACAACAGAAATGATAAATAACTGTCGAGATCGAAAGTTGTGGAGAGACATGATCACCTACCCCAGCAGGTCCGTTACTTGATGATAACGATGATGAACTCGGAAGCTTTTGTCCTTTGTAGTCCAGTTTACTAACCACTGAGCTATCGCGAATCCAAAAGGGAGTTCATATTGTACCTATACTTTCTTCAGTGTGTTTAATATAAATCATCATCATCAGCGTTTGCCTTCTCCGCAACGAAGGTTGGCTACCATGGATCGCCATTCTACTCTGTTTCTTGCTTTGATGGTGCAGGCTGACATAGATTGACTTGTCCATCTTTTGATGTTACTCGTCCATGTTAGTCTTGGTCTGCCTCTGCCTCTTTTACCTTGTATTTTTCCTTCCAATATTACTTTTAGTAGGCTGTTGTGTCTTTTAACATGCCCCAAAAATTTCATTTGTCTTGTCTTAATTGTTTTTAGTAGTTCTCTTTTTATTTTCAGCTGTTTTACAACTTCATCGTTTGTTATCTTTTGTTTCCGTCTAATTCTACCTATTCTTCTATAAATCCACATTTCAAAGGCTTCAATTTTCTGTTCTGTTTTCTTGTCTAATATCCACATATATTAATAGAAATAATTGTCAAAAACTAAAATATCGATACATGTATAGAAGTCTTTCAAGGATATGAAAACCAAGAACCCAGGATACGGTTCGAGACGTTTACACTAAAAGGACCTACGAGTAAAGGTAATGAGTATATATAACCAGCGAGGTACATGGTTAATCAGTATTGATTCGTGGCATGAATTTTCTGAATGGAATGATCAACTATTTTCTTTTTGATAATGTGGCTATACTCTTCAGTGTTTCTAATTCTTGCAATAATATTGATTTGACATTTCACAACATATAATGAAGCAGCGGCAATATTTTTTGCTCAAATAAATAACTAATTACGGTTCTTTATGTTGGAAATTAGTTTACTGGAATGTTTTGTTTCCTTAAATCAGATATCCAGGTGAACTTTCTCAGAACTCCAGTGCCACATTTTTAGTGAAACCCAGAAGAGAAAAAAAATGATGAGAGTTGCTTGTTTGCTGATGGTGTTTGCTGGTGAGTACACAGAGTGGTTTTTTTGTTATCTCCCCTGTAACCAATCAATATCATGGGATTTATCTATTTTATTTCCGTGGAAATAAATGTTTATATTACTAGTAATTCACAATATATGAGGGTTGTATCTGAGAGTGTTCAGGTAGATATAATCTCATAGTTCAGAGATAACCAGATTCGATCTCTCTCTCTCTCTCTCTCTCTCTCTCTTGGGAAAAAGGGATGGGGGATGGGGACTGGTTGGTCTCGAGACAAGACGCCGGTCTCGAGATAGAGAGGTTGTGGGTTCAAATTCCGCCGGCTACACCGGTTGGGATTTTTATTTATGATTTCTCTCTGCGGCAACCACCCCTGGTCTCAACAGCGAGGCCCGGCTTGAAACGGCAATTACTCATCGACGGGAAAAAAAATGAGTACCTCCGAACTCGCAGCTATCTGCCTGTCCGGCGAGGGACCCCTGTGCACACGGCTGCCATGGAAAAATAAATTAACACGAAAAATCCAGTTCCTAGTATCTAGTGATTTCGTCGAACGAAAAAATAAAATATAAATAAATAAAAAAATAGACTCCATCCCCACGTGAGAGATCATGATTTCGCCCAGTGATTCCATGTCTCTTTATTAGTGAGACCATATGGGGCCATATAACAAATGAAAAGACGATTAGAGGCCACAGAGATGGGATTTCTCAGAAGAAATTTGAAAGTTCCCTGGACAGCTAAAAAGACCAATGAGGAAGTTCTCAAAGAGGCCAACACAAAAAGGGAGCTCTTAAAAAACATCAGAAAGAAGCAATCAACATTTTTCGGGCATATCATGAGAAGAGGAAATTAGGAATACTTGGTTACAACTGGCAAAATAAAAGGAAAGAGAGATCACGGGCGACAAAGAGAGAAAATACTGGATAGCTTGGGTGTCATGGCATGGAAAGCAGTCAACAACAGAACTGATACGATGCACTGTAAATAGAAGATTGTGGAGGGACATGATCACCTACGCCAACCGGTATGGCACATGATGATGATGATATGGGACCAGATGGTCTAAATCAGGGGTTTTGCGGCCTTTTATTTTCAGAGGGCCAGAAATGTGAACTATGCAGACGAAGAAGGCTAGATACCATCACTAAATGAAGTCATCATATAAAATATCTCATTTACACTCCCAAGCAACTTGTAATGTAACAATTGTAATTGTGATGGAGAGTGGAAAACAGAAAAGAGAGTGGCATGAAAGGGCGGGGGTAATGCAGAAAAAAAGGTGGGAATGAAAACAAATTATAAATAGAAAGTTTACTGGTGAGGGGTTGTGTATTTATTTATTAGGGTTATGGTTATAATTGGAGTTATGGTTAGGGTTAGTGTTAGGGATGGGGTGGGGTTATGATTATTGTTATAGTTATGGTTAGGATTAGGATTAGGTTTAGGTTTAGGTTTAGGGATAGGGTTAGGGTTAGGGTTAGGATTATGGTTATGGTTATGGTTATGGCTATGGTTAGGGTTATGGTTAGGGATAGGGTTATGATAAGTGTTATAGTTAGAGTTATGGTTAATGTTAGGGATAATGATAGGGTTATGGTTAGGGTTAGGGTTATGGTTAGGGCTAGAGTAATGATAAGTGTTATAGTTAGGTTTATGGTTAGTTTTAGGGATAATGATAGGTTTATGGTTAAGGTTAGGGTTATGATTATGGTTAGTGTTATGGTTAGGGTTG
Source organism: Megaustenia siamemsis (assembly GCA_032433765.1). Classification (NCBI taxonomy): domain Eukaryota; kingdom Metazoa; phylum Mollusca; class Gastropoda; order Stylommatophora; family Ariophantidae; genus Megaustenia; species Megaustenia siamemsis. The sequence continues at coordinate 50,469,147 of JAVIAB010000046.1, read as the reverse complement.
TGGTTACGGTTGTGGTTAGGGTTAGAGTTAGGGTTAGTGTTAGGATTTGTGTATTTATGTGTTAGGGTTAGGGGTAGGGTTACTGTTTGGGTTAAGGTTAGGGGTATGGTTAGTGTTATAGTTAGGTATAGGGTTAGTATAACGGTTATGGTTTGGTTTAGGGTTATGACTAAGGTAAAGCTTAAGGTTAGGGTAAATTAGTATAGTAGTAGTGTTAGGGTTGGGGTTAGGGTTTGGATTAGGGTTAGGGTTAATGTTAGTATTAGTGTTAGGGATAGGGTTAGTGTTGGGGTTAAGATAGGGGTTACGTTTAAGGTTTGGGTTAGGGTTAATATTAGGGTTAGTGTTAGGGTTAATGTTAGAGTTCGCGTTAGGGTTAGGTTTAGCGTGAGGGTTAGGGTTACGGTTAGTGTTTGTGTTAGAGTTAGGTTTAGCGTTAGGGTTAGGGTTAGCGTTAGGGTTAGCGTGAGGGTTAGGATTAGGGTTACGGTTAGTGTTTGTGTTAATGTTAGAGCTTTGATTAGGGTTAGGGTTTGGGTTAAAGATAGGGTCATAGTTAGCGTTAGGTTAGGATTAGACTTAGGATTAGTGTAAGTGTTGGATTTCGGTTACGGTTAGAGTTAGGGTTAGAGTTTGGGTTAGTGTTAGGGTTAGGGTTAGGTTTAGTGTTAGTTTTAATGATAATGTTTGTGTTAGGGTTAGGGTTATGAATAGTGTTAGGGTTAGGGCTAGGGTTTGGGTTTCAGTTAATGTTAGTGTTAGGGTTAGGATTAGATTTAGAGTCAGGAGTAGCGTTGGGATTAAGGTTATTGCTATTTTGATGATTAGGGTCAGTGTTGGGATTTGGTTTTCGGTTAAGGTTAGGGTTAGTGTTATGGTTATGTTTAGGATTAGGATTAAGGTAAGGTTTTGTGTTAGAGTTAGGGTTATTGTTAAGGTTTGGGTTAGGGTTTGGGTTAGGGTTAGAGTTAGGGTTATATTTAGTGTTTTTTTTAATTAATGTGTCACTTTTCATTTATAACTTATTTGTTAAAATAATGTTGGGTATAATATAGACAGCTAAGAAGAGTAATGAAAACGTTCTGAAAGAGGCCAAAGGAAAAAGAGAGCAAATATCCAATATTAGGAAGAACAATCACCACTTTTTTCCATGTAAAGAGAAGGGAACAGCTGGAATATATTGTAACAACTGGGAACATTGAGGAACGAAGAGATAGAGGGAAGCAAAGAGAAAAGATACCAGACAGCTTAAGAGAATAGCTTGACAGAAGGTCAACAACAGTAATGATAAATAACTGTCGTGATCAAAGTTGTGGAGAGACATGATCACCAATGGCAGCAGGCTTGATACTTGATAGTGATGATGACTATTTTTTTAGACCTGAGAATGAAGTGTATAGTAACTTTTAAATCAAGCACAAAACTATCAAAATAGCTTGGCATGCCACTTCTGAGCCACGGGCCGTAGGTCATCCACCTCTGGGTAGAGGTATGACACTGGCCTCTTGGGCCGGAAGATCTTGAGTACGAGTTCCGTCACAGGCGGTAGACATTTGTCATTTGGAATCCGTTGTCTTCACATCGTTACCCTTCCCTGGTATATTATTTGCAATATCTAATGTCTAGCCCTATCGGATCTCGATGATAAGAGGAGGTTCCGTATGCAGTTGAGCACGTTGAAGAACGAGTGGCAGTTAAAAGTCGAAATGAGTAAGACAAAAATGTTCCCTGGAAGGGAGAAATGGCTAAACAATAGTTAACGATCAAATCAAAGAAATGCAAAACACTGCGAATTTACCAATGCTGAACATGGATGTGTCGGGCCGAAAGGCGAAGACATCGCGGGTTCGCCGTAAACTAGTGATACAACGTACTCACATCGATGTAACGTGTTGACGATTTGAAGAAGTAAGTCCTAGAGCCTAGACCTAATGAAGACGAAAGAAAACACATGTAGCATCCCTTATTCACTTGATTGATTTGAGTAAAGAATGAGATGATTAATTGAGCCAGACATGGAGCACTCTGAGTAAGGAAGTACAAGAAAATGAAACCTTAACAATTAAAAATCCAGAAACATAATCTAATTGACAAAGGAAAACACTTCTACAACATAATTTCCAGCAGGGACTTCCGTTTCAAAATGGTGGAACTTTTCACGTTCTCTCGATCGCTGCAGAAAATGCTTCTGTAAAAAGTAAAGTAAAGTACCCCCCGTCACGCCAAGTGGCGTATAGGGAAATATGGTGTTAGTGACCCTATATTTTACAGACCTTCAGCACATGATTTTTGGGGTAATGTGGTCGGTATTACGCCCGTGCTGCTTTTACTTTCCCAGAAAAAATCCGGTACCCATTTAAGGCTGGGTGAACCCGGAGCCGTCGGTTGGGATCGAACCCTACCCCTTGTCCGTAGTAGTCCCGTTCACTAACCACTGAGCTATCGCGGCTCCTACTAATTTTTAGGGAATTAGTAAAACCCAGGTGGGGTCCTCGCCAGGATTACGAACCCCGGCTGTTGCCGTGGTAAGCCAACCGCCTATCGATTGCGCTAACCGGACACCCACAGAAAATGCTTCTGGGGTTTGATTAATTTCGGCTCTCTGAAGCAATTTTCTGTGTTGAAATCAAAATGATGATCTACTTAGCAAATCTGCGCTGACGAAGTGGACAAATCTGCGCCGCCGAGTACACACAACAATGTTCCTTTTTGACAAGTCAAGTATTGTAAAAGCGATCTTCACCGTCTAGTGTTGACATGCGGTTTACGTCACATTGAGTGCTGTTCAATGGCTGGCGTTGGAATTGTTTGACGCAAGTTATTTACATGCTGAAACGCATTAATGAGTACTGTTCCGTCAAGTCGACCGAAGATTTTCTTCTTTGGGGAATTTGCACCGTGTTTCGTTCGTTGTACGCTAACCGTAAGGTCTGTTGTTTGATGTTTGACGGGGATAATTCGACGACTACCTGTGTGTTTATATGCTCGGTTGGTGTCAAGAACGATGTCCTAACATCATCAAGCGCTATACATTTTTTGTTCTCAATATGACGATCATCATTTTCGGGAGGACGTGGACTTCCGGTATATGGTGGATAGGCGGCAGGAACCATTGAAGGCTATGTCTGAAAAGTGTTCCTTGTTGCAGTTTCCTCATATATTATATATGAAATGGCTCTCCATGGTAGCCAACCTTCGTTAAGGACACGGCACTCGATGATGATGATGATTCATGAGTACAATCACGAGGTCAGCGTTTTTATTTCTGCCCGTTCAAAAGCTGACTGCTATAAATAAACACGAGCACCGCGTGGAGCCATATCAAAGGCTGTGTAGGCTTTTATACATTTATTAGTAAAATTACCTTGGTAGTGTGGATTTCATATATTTATTTGTTCTATAATTGCGCTCAGTTAAAATGTCAGACATGTATTAGTTCTGTAATCTTAGTAGTGTAGAGTTTCATACATTTATTAGTTCTGTAATAATGAAGAAGGTTATACATTTATTAGCCCTGTAAGAGTGTAGAGTTTGATACATTTATTAGTCCTGTAAGAGTGTAGAGTTTGATACATTTATTAGTCCTGTAAGAGTGTAGAGTTTGATACATTTATTAGTCCTGTAAGAGTGTAGAGTTTGATACATTTAGTAGTCCTGTAAGAGTGTAGAGTTTGATACATTTATTAGTCCTGTAACAGTGTAGAGTTTGATACATTTATTAGTCCTGTAAGAGTGTAGAGTTTCATACATTTATTAGTCCTGTAAGAGTGTAGAGTTTGATACATTTATTAGTACTGTAAGAGTGTAGAGTTTTATACATTTATTAGTCCTGTAAGAGTGTAGAGTTTCCTACATTTATTAGTCCTGTAAGAGTGTAGAGTTTGATACATTTATTAGTCCTGTAAGAGTGTAGAGTTTGATACATTTATTAGTCCTGTAAGAGTGTAGAGTTTCATACATTTATTAGTACTGTAAGAGTGTAGAGTTTGATACATTAATAGTCCTGTAAGAGTGTAGAGTTTGATACATTTATTAGTCCTGTAAGAGTGTAGAGTTTGATACATTTATTAATCCTGTAAGAGTGTAGAGTTTGATACATTTATTAGTCCTGTAAGAGTGTAGAGTTTCATACATTTATTAGTCCTGTAAGAGTGTAGAGTTTGATACATTTATTAGTCCTGTAAGAGTGTAGAGTTTCATACATTTATTAGTCCTGTAAGAGTGTAGAGTTTCATACATTTATTAGTCCTGTAAGAGTGTAGAGTTTCATACATTTATTAGTCCTGTAAGAGTGTAGAGTTTGATACATTTATTAGTCCTGTAAGAGTGTAGAGTTTGATACATTTATTAGTCCTGTAAGAGTGTAGAGTTTCATACATTTATTAGTCCTGTAAGAGTGTAGAGTTTCATACATTTATTAGTCCTGTAAGAGTGTAGAGTTTCATACATTTATTAGTCATGTAACAATGAAGAGTGTTATACATTTATTAATCATAATAATGTAACTATTGCCTGCGATGTGGCGAAGGTTATTTCTGTCTATTGTCTGATATTGTCGTCCCACTGTTTGGTCTGTAACTGCAGCCTCAGAATAAACCTTCCAATTGACCGTTGGAACATCTCAAAATACAGCTCTTAAACATTAAACAAAAAAGCCCACTGATTGAAACATCAATCAAGATGTGGAAAGCAGATGACGTAAGTTGTTGTCAGGCAATGTTCTAAGAGCGGAACGAACCAGGCATCTGCACCTAGCATTGACATGGAAACCACCTGGCAAACGAAGAAGAGGCAGAACATTTGGGACTTGGCGACGAACCATTCATGATGAAATGAAAGAGGCTGGCAGTTTCTAGCTAGAGCTGTCAATGCTTGCTCCAAACCGGATTAGGTGGAGATCTCTTGTGGGCTCCCTATAATCCGATCAGTGTTTAGAGGATAAAGCAAAAGAAGAAGAATAAAACACTACGTCTTGTATCGAATGACAATAAATCTGTCAATGGCCCAGCAGAATACAAATCAGAATAGCACAAAAAAATAGCGAAATCATCTCGTTTCCGGGGAAATTTCTTCTTTCAATAATAAATGTGCTTGTTTTGCGGCTGCATGCAATTATTAATGCCATTAATATTCGTTATTATCTGAACTTTATTGATCGCGAGATACTTTCCATGTACAGCCTGTACAATTTTGGTGCAGATACAATAATCTTCTTCTTCTTCTTCATTCCTCATTTGTCTTTCAGCATCTAGGGTAGATATAAATTGCTGTCTTCTGCTCTTCTGTTCGACACTACTGTCGTTATGTTTCCCAATGTTTCTAATACTCCGTCTATCCGTCCTTTTTGTGGTCGGCCCGTGGGTCTGGTATTCTCGCAACTTTTATTGAAGACTCGTGTTGTGTTTTGATCTTTCTGTCTTATCGCGTGGCCAACTCATTTCATCTGCTTATTTATATATTTTATGGCAGGGACTATTCCTAGCTTTTTTCTCAGTTCTTCATTTCTGATCTTATCTCTCAGACTGTTTTCTGTCATTCGTCTAACACATTTCATCTCTGTAGAGGTTATTTTTCGTATTCGTCTTGAATCTAGGGTCCAGGAATGGCATTGGTAGCACAACCTTGGCACGAATATTATATTGTAGAGTGCCCCTTTTGCTTCTAGAAATTGCCTTGTTGGACAATAGTGGTAATAGCTGTCCTCTGATTTTTAAAGCTTTATTGCATCTTGAGGTTATTTCAGTTGTTTGTTGAATTGTGTAGATACAATAATATAAATAAAGAAATGGTACATTTGTTCACCTTTAATCATATACTGCCACTTCTTCGTTTTTTTTTTTGCCGCATATTTATTCTAGAAGGATGTTGTCTTGCTTTGATTTTATTATGATTTATATTGATTTTACTTGAGTATTTGATGATGTTGCTGCAGTTAGAACCAATAAACGTGTGCCCCTGCGGCGGTCATATTCGTGCTCTACTTTTTTCGATTTTGACTGTCAAGGGCTTTTTAAGGTGCGCCAGTGCACGTGGGATATCCTGTTTATTGCCGTTATCCGAGAGGGTTAGTTATCAGATGTACGGATTAACTCTTTCCGTACGAAAGCTTTTTATCAATGCAACGGAAGAGATTTCAGAGACAAAATTTCTCATGGTTTTAAGAATCAATCTACATGTTTATATTTATCTAACATATAACGTATTATATATAAATTTTTAGATATTAGAACAAGGTATTAAATTTCACCAACACCAAAATGATACACGACATGTAAAAAGAATATGATCTGATGACGGTCCATGCTAATCAAATTTAGAGTGACGCACTATGCGGCGAAACGTACAAGGCCAAAATCATCGTGGCGGACAGAGCGGTGTAACGCACGGAAAGAGTTAATTTTTTCATGCTTTTTTTTTAAAATCACCGTCACTTCTGGTGATCTTTGAACCTGGATCCTAGCTGTCCTGAGACAGACGTCGTACTTCATTGTTTGTTTACGAGGAGTTTGGAGAAAGGAACTGACTGGGCGCTCTCTATTCTATGGATGTTGTTGGAAATCGTCGCCTGTGCGCCGCGTAGGTTTCACGGTAGTTGACCATATCAACAGAATTTGTCACCACGCTTTGACATTGGAACTGTGACGTGAGTGGAGCGGATATGGTAAATACCCGCCATGCAGTGATACTGATTCCATGAACAGAACGTCATACATCTAGGCTACCCAGCCCGCATCCCAACACCTATATTCGTATTTACACACCGGAAGCGTCTGTTGTTTGCAAATAGTGAATCCTGTTTCACAACCACAAGGTCAGGGGGTGTCAAGTTCCGCTGAGTGCGGTTTTATTTTTTTTAATCAAGACTCATGGATTTCCGTCCTCAGGAACGCGGTTACCGTCGGAAGGCAATGGTATACTACTGACGTGTGTGCCTAGAAATGTATGGTTATGGTTAGTCGAAGGCCCCGGTATCACAGCAAACAAATTAAAATCCATAATTGCTCAACCACCCGTGCCAGTGGATTCATCCGAATTAAGACTCGTCTCACTGAAGGATCCAAACAAAGAAAGGCAGCTGCAATCCCCATCATAGCAGCTACAGCGCACGCCAAAAGACATAAGGCCAAGCGGCACCGAAAGTGAACGCAGCCAAACTGTCCTTTGTCATACGATATCATCATTCATCGTAAGGAATCGGAAAATATATCGAAACACAATCCGGATGAAAAACACAGCTCACCGTGTGCACAGAACACGAAACTCAGTAGCTCCGACATCAAACCGGGCCTAGAAACGTACACTACCAACTAATTCTGGGGTAATAGCAACGTTCTTTAGAAAATATGGTACTTACTTATTTACACACTCCACATTCCTCAGAATATCAAAAGACAGTGGGCAAGCACGTTAACCAAACATAAAAATTAGACTCGCTTAAAGGCCACCTCATATGGCGGAGCGTGGCGCCACGATGAATGAGCGCAGAAAATACATCCCAGGCAGAAAATAATAAAACAAGTTCAGCCAATGCAGCAGTTGGTCAATCAGTAGGATCATCAACACTGCACATCGTACAGACCCATAGGTGCTCCGATGCTCTCCCTCAAAAATCTCTGGAAACTCCGAAGAGAATTCTGGCCTACGACAACATGCCTACAGACATACACAGGAAGATAAAGTTTGAGAGGTAGACAGATGAATTAGATACACACACATATATACAAACGACACGCAGCACACACACGCTCGCACACACATACATATGTAACTGCCACATTCCCATAATACAAATGCAGGTATTGTATACGTAGATGTGGTAGCATAGCAAGTACGTTTACACACTACTATCTATTGTAGAAATAAATAGGACAAATCTGAAACAAGTGCAACATCTGAAATACTTGGGCACAATAATAACATCTTATGGAAGATGCACCAACGAAATAAAAAGTAGAATAGCACAGGACAAAATAGCATTTCAGAAAATGAAAAATATATTATGCCACAAATCTATGTCAATAAAAATGAGAGTCCATCGGTGCTATATATAAAAAATTCTGACCTATAGAAACTAATCATAGACAGTAGACAAACAAATTAAAAGACCATTAGAGGCCACAGAAATGGGATTTCTCAGAAGAATGTTGATAGTTCCCTAGACAGCTAAAAAGACCAATGAGGAAGTTCTCAAAGAGGCCAACACAAAAAGGGAGCTCTTAAAAAACATCAGAAAGAAACAATCAACATTTTTCGGGCACATCATGAGAAGATGAAAGTTGGAGTACTTGGTTACAACTGGCAAAATAAAAGGAAAGAGAGATCGCGGGCGACAAAGAGAAAAAATACTGGATAGCTTGGTGTCATGGCATGGAAAACAGTCAACAACAGAACTGATACGATGCACTGTATATAGAACATTGTGGAAGGACATGATCGCCTACGCCAACCGGTATGGCACATGATGATGATCTATTGTAGATTAGATACTTAAACCTATTCTATTCTATTCTAGTCTATCCATGGCACTAGTTTCATTGCAGTCAGGAATTCCCCATATTCGCTCCAACACTTGTCACAGCATTTCCCAAAATGCATGGGCAAATTCCAGTTCAGTGGTTAGTGAACTGGACTACAAAGGACACGGGGTAGGGTTCGATCCCAACCGACGGCTTCCTGGTTTACCCAGCCTTAAATGGGTACCGGATTTTTTTCTGGGAAATTAAAGCGGCACGGGCACAATACCGAATACACGGGCACAATACCGAATACATATGCACAATACCCAAAAATCATGTGCTGAAAGTCTGTACAATTTATGGTAACTAACACCATATTCCCTATACGCCACTTAGCGTGACGTGTCACTAACACCATATTCCCTATACGCCACTTAGTGTGACGTGTCACTAACACCATATTCCCTATACGCCACTTAGTGTGACGTGTCACTAACACCATATTCCCTATACGCCACTTAGCGTAACGTGTCACTAACACCATATTCCCTATACGCCACTTAGTGTGACGTGTCACTAACACCATATTCCCTATACGCCACATAGCGTAACGTGTCACTAACACCATATTCCCTATACGCCACTTAGCGTAACGTGTCACTAACACCATATTCCCTATAAGCCACTTGGCGTGGCGGGGGCTCTTTACTCTTTTTGTATGGGTAAATTCCGTTGACAAGGTGGCTCCGTGCTAGACCTACACGACTGTAAAACCAATGATTCGAAACCTCCTTAGTAGCCTCTTACGACATGCATGGCAGGTAGCAGTGGCTCTGTTCTTTTCTGCCATCACCGTGCGGGCCCCGGTAGCCACACGAGGGAGATACTAAAATCTAGGCAGTAACAAGTCACCAGTTATAAGAGATTAACAGCCTTTACCAAAACAGGTCATGTCAGAACCAAAGCTGTTTCCTTGGAAACTTTATCATCACTTCAGGAGTTTATGTTACTATTTCTCATCATCATCATCATCATCATCATCATCATCATCATCATCAGCATCATCACTTCAGGAGTTTATGTTACTATTTCTCATCATCATCATCACTTCAGGAGTTTATGTTACTATTTCTCATCATCATCATCATCACTTCAGGAGATTATGTTACTATTTCTCATCATCATCATCATCACTTCAGGAGTTTATGTTACTATTTCTCATCATCATCATCATCATCATCATCATCATCATCATCATCATCATCACTTCAGGAGTTTATGTTACTATTTCTCATCATCATCATCATCACTTCAGGAGTTTATGTTACTATTTCTCATCATCATCATCACTTCAGGAGTTTATGTTACTATTTCTCATCATCATCATCACTTCAGGAGTTTATGTTACTATTTCTCATCATCATCATCATCACTTCAGGAGTTTATGTTACTATTTCTCATCATCATCATCATCACTTCAGGAGTTTATGTTACTATTTCTCATCATCATCATCACTTCAGGAGTTTATGTTACTATTTCTCATCATCATCATCATCATCATCATCATCATCATCATCATCATCACTTCAGGAGTTTATGTTACTATTTCTCATCATCATCATCATCATCATCATCATCATCACTTCAGGAGTTTATTTTACTATTTCTCATCATCATCACTTCAGGAGTTTATGTTACTATTTCTCATCATCATCATCATCACTTCATGAGTTTATGTTACTATTTCTCATCATCATCACTTCAGGAGTTTATGTTACTATTTCTCATCATCATCACTTCAGGAGTTTATGTTACTATTTCTCATCATCACTTCAGGAGTTTATGTTACTATTTCTCATCATCATCATCATCACTTCAGGAGTTTATGTTACTATTTCTCATCATCATCACTTCAGGAGTTTATGTTACTATTTCTCATCATCATCACTTCAGGAGTTTATGTTACTATTTCTCATCATCATCATCATCACTTCAGGAGTTTATGTTACTATTTCTCATCATCATCATCATCACTTCAGGAGTTTATGTTACTATTTCTCATCATCATCATCATCACTTCAGGAGTTTATGTTACTATTTCTCATCATCATCATCATCACTTCAGGAGTTTATGTTACTATTTCTCATCATCATCATCATCATCATCATCATCATCATCATCATCATCATCATCATCATCAATTCAGGAGTTTATGTTACTATTTCTCATCATCATCATCATCATCATCATCATCATCATCATCATCATCATCATCATCATCAATTCAGGAGTTTATGTTACTATTTCTCATCATCATCATCACTTCAGGAGTTTATGTTACTATTTCTCATCATCATCATCATCACTTCAGGAGTTTATGTTACTATTTCTCATCATCATCATTATCATCATCATCGTCAAGGAGTGCCGTTTCCGCATCGAAGGTTGGCTACTGTGGAGCGCCATTTCACTCTGTCTCTTGCCTTGATGGTGCCTATTGTCATAGCCTGACTTGTCCATCTTTTGATGTTACTCGTCTATGTTATTCTTGGTCTGCCTCTGCCTCTTTTACTTTGTATTTTCCCTTCCAATATTACTTTTATTATGTTGTGTTTTTTTAAAATGCCCCAAAATTTCATTTGTCTTGTTCTAATTGTGTTTAGTAGTTCTCTGTCATTTTTAGTTGTTTTAAAACTTCATCATTTGTTTTATTTTCTTTCCTTCAAATTACTATTTCTACTAATCCACAAAGACAGCACCGTCTGTGAACAGCAAACACAAACAAAGGTTACTTCCCAGTACTGCTTCCACCTGACCAATAATCACCGATAATAACAGGATACGAACTGAAACTATTTAACGAATTTCCGCAAAGTTTTCAAGCGTTACAGCAAATAAAACAATCCTAAATTATACATTGTGCACAGACAAGACAGAGAGCCCGAGTGGCAGGACAAAATCACTAACATATACTTTTGGAAATGCACCAGTCAAATACCAGTGGATAAAGAGATACAGCGAATACGATGGATAGGACACACACTGCGAAAGCCAACTGATAGTATTACACAAACGACCCTTTTTGGAATCCCCAGGAGAAAAGACAAAGAGGAAGACCAAAGAATTCTTGAAGAAGACAGATAGAAGCAGAGATGAAGATGATGGGGATGACATGGAATGATCTTAAAAGAATGGCAAGAAACAGAACGACATGGAAAGTGTTTGTTGAAAGCTTATGCTTCACAGGGAGCTGAAAGGTAGAAGAAGTAGAAGAGGAAGACGAAGACAGAGAGCCGCGATAGCTCAGTTGTTAGTGAACTGAACTACTAAGGGCAAGAGTCAGGTTCTATCCTAATCGACGGCTTCCGGATTCACGCAGATAATGAGTACTAGATTTTTTCTGGGAAAGTCAGGCAGCACGGGCGTAATACCGACCACATTACCCCAAAAAATCATGTGCCATGAGTCTGTAAAATGATGGTCATTTACACTATATTCCCTATACGCCACTTGGCGTGACGGATCTCTTTACTTTTTTTTACAGACAAGACATAATGTATGATTATAGTAAAATAAAGAGCGGAATTTCAATGCCCGTAATAAAAATAAATTCAAGTGGTCTTGTGTGTGAGATTTCGAACGGATTTATTTGTGATTTATTTGTGATTTATTTGTGATTTATTTGTGATAAAACAGAAGCTATGAGAATAAGTAAATTAAGACACCCATTAAACATTAAGTCAAAGACAAGAAATAAAACAAGTAGAGGAATTCAAGTATTTGGGCACAATGTTCACAGAAGATGGAAAACTAGACAGAGAAATTGATATGAGAATACAAAAAGTAAATGCTGTCACATACCAGCTTTCACCATTGCAAGACATCCAAACATTTCTATGTCCGCTAAACAACAAATTATAAATAGCATTTTCATACCAACCTTGTGTTATGAATGTCAAACATGGACCCTTTCTAAATCAAATTTAAGAAAGATCAATACATGTGAGATGCGATGCTTGAGAAAAGTAACAAACAACACAAGAAGAGATAGAATACCAAATGTCACCATAAGAAAAATTGTAGCAAAAAAACCCTGCCAAGAATATATAGAACAACAACAACTTAAATGGTTTGGCCACCTGGTCAGAATGAATCCTCACCAATCACCATCAAGGGCGTTCTTCTCGAGAATGCATGGAAAAAGACCAAGAGGAAGACCCAGAAGAAGATGGATAGATGAGTGACAGAGACATGTAACAACAAAGGAAAATCACTAATTCAGACAGTTTGAGAAGCTCAAGAACGACAAATGATATAAACCACGACACCTTTTAGGTACCAGTGAAAGGAGAAAAGAAGAAGAAAGAAAATAAATACAAATCTATAACCAGAACACACTATTAGTAACATTATATCCGGTGACAGACTTCAAATAATAAAGAAAGGTTATGTATCTCCTCCAAACTAGAAAAGCTATGGGCACATATTGTCGAGAGATATTTCATAACATATTTGCTATTTCTGACAACTGACTTGAATGTTACAGATTAAACCTGGAACTAAAATACAAAGATAGTCCTACAGAACACAGTGTTCCGCTCAACATTCGGTTTCAAATGCTGAGATTATATGTAAATGTGCAATAGTAAAGCATGGATAAAGATAAACAGTCAGTTATATATGTACACTGCTTCTTCTCTTTTATTAATAATTCAGCAACATATGTTGTTGTTGTTGTTGCGTTCGCCAGCTTTCAACTCTGACGAAGTCCCTAGAGACTAGGAACTGAATTTTGCGTGTTAATCCATTTTTCCCTGGCAGCCGCGTGCACCGGGGTCCCTCGCCGCACAGGCAGATAACTCCGACTTCGGAGGAACTCATGTTTTTTTCGTCGATGAGTAACTGACGTTTCAAGCTGGGCCTCGCTGCTGAGACCAGGGGTGGTTGTCTCAGAGAGAAATCATAAATAAAAATCCCAACCGGTGTAGCCGAGATTTGAACCCACAACCTCTCTGTCCCGAGGCCGGCCTCTTGCCTCGAGACTAACCTGTCCCCCGTGGACTTGGAATATGAGGAAACTGCAACAAGGAACAAGCTGAAGCTATCTTAAGTGTTTCTCACTAGTGTGCTGCTGGCGTCTTTCAACCTGGGGAACGTGGGGCGGATCTCGACACTACGATGTCCGTTGTGTAATGAAAATGATCTCTAAACTAAACTAAACTAAACTAAATTAAACTAAACGCACCTTTACAAGATGTTTTGTTTTTATTTGTCTTTTCAGGTGTCAACACGCAATCAGGTAAATATGACTATTATTTATTACTAGTATGATAAAAGTGCATCCAATATCATTCTCTAAGCTGCAAAGTCATCTGCCAAATAATTGATGCAAAAAGTGTGATGCAAATACTCTTGAAAGGACATCACTAGGCAACATCAATATTATTAGCTATAGTTATCAAGACTGAATAATGAGATAGGCTGGATCATTGATGTGGAGAATAACAAATATGAATGTGAATCATGGACAATAGGACAACAGACAAGAAAAACACTGAACGCTATAGAAATGTGGTTTTACAGAAGAATGTTGAGAATACTATGGACAGCTAAGAAAAGTGTTGAAAACGTTCTGAAAGAGGCCAGAACAAAAGGAGAGCTGATTTCCAATATTAGGAAGAAATAATCATCATTTTTGGCCATGTGATGAGAAGGGAACAGTTGGAATATATTGTGACAACTGGGAAAATTGAGGGGCGAAGAGATAGAGGGAAGCAAATAGAAAAGATACCAGCCAGCTTAAGAGAACGGCTTGGCAGAAGATCAACAACAGAAATGATAAATAACTGTCGAGATCGAAAGTTGTGGAGAGACATGATCACCTACCCCAGCCGGCATGACACTTGATGCTGATGATTGGTACAGCATAAATGACTAAGATATCGTTCATGCTCGAGCACTAACTTTAGCTAACAATCTAGCGTGTTGTGTGTGGTTACACTAACATTAGCTAACAATATAACGTGTTGTGTGTGGTGACACTAACTTTAGCAAATAATCTAACGTGTTGTGTGTGATGACACTAACATTAGCTAACAATCTAACGTGTTGTG